>JAJOOO010079798.1:0-41422 GCA_029582685.1 Solanum piurae
CAGAACATAGCCCTTCTAGGCATAGATCACATTCCTGTAGCTAACCACAATAGCCCCAAGGGCAATAATAACAATCCAATCGCTAAAAACGAGCAATTTAGTTATGAGCAACCTATACAAATAGCCTCTAAGTCGTGTCCAACATAGCGATGCTACTAACTGAATAAGGATCCCGACAAGGGAGAATTATATCAACTCGAGCAGCCAACAATCAACAATCACGGCTACAAGTATATCAAGGATAACAACCCAAATACATTGCTTCTAAGCTTTAAGGAAACATGTCGTAAGTAGGGAATAGCCTTAACATACCTTTTATGCTAAATTCGCGTGGCCTAACGACTTTTACTCATAACTCCCTCGATACTACAACAAGGTAGGACCATAATCAACACACAAAATAAAAGATACCAAGACAATATGATAAAAGATATGTATTTCCGTCGCAAATTGATGTTTGCTGCTTATAAAAGCTAAAATCGATGAAAGAAGGGTCTTACCTCGATCTTAGGTTCGTAATACGCCTCAAAACCTTCAAATATGTTCAAACCCTTGCTGTCCCAACACTAAAGTGTGATATGATACGCAATCGATAAAACAAATTATACCACGATGATTAGCCCAACGCGTAGAACAACTTTCGTCAAGGACTTAAGTCGAGAAAATCTATACTTCACTTGAACCTAGAAATGGGTTTCTCTAATTTCTCTGGTTTTTAGTTTTAAAATGAATAAAAAGGTCGAAGAAGAAGATATATGTAACATTCCACCGACTTAGGGCCCCACCTCACGTGCCTGTTTGCGCAGTCCCACGAAAATGCAAATATATCTCTATTCTGAAGTCGTATGAACGAACGGTTTGATGCATTGGAAACTAGACTCGTAGACCTTCGATTTGATAGGTTGTGGGAACCATAACTCTTAATAGATTGGGAGAAAACGTCCGAGACATTTGACCCAAATTTCAGATAAATCTTTAAAAAGGAATTTACGGTAACTTTCGCCAACTTTTATTTTGCCACTTACCTAATCTTCAAAACTTGAGATACAACACTTGAACACTTAAAATATCACATAACACATCATTCTTAATTTATTATCCACCTTCCTGGTCTTTCCACGAAGATATGAGTCAATTTATACGTTTCGAAAAGTCGGGGTGTTACATATTATACCCCTGGACCACAAGCCTTTACTTGTTTCTTGTGACTGTTCCATTCTCATCCACCTTGTTCCTACATACCCATTTTGTTCCAATCATGATTATCCCTTCAGGTGGTGGAACTAGATGCCATACACTTCTTCTTTCAAATTTATTAAGCTCCTCTTCCATTGCTTGTATCCAATCTTCATGAAGAAGCCTTCACCTCTTTGGGTTCAACCATAGACACGAACACTTGAAATGCACATAAGTTCTTCAAGCTTGACCTGGTAGTGATTCCAGAGGTTAGGTCTGTAAGAACATTATCAATTGGATGCGATCCTTGATACTTGTATCTTTTTACAGTCAACCCTTGAGAGGTACAACATTTCGTTCTTCAAGTTGTCGGTGTCTTGACTTATTGTTCCCCCTGATTGTGTTCTCTCTGATTGTTCAACAGAGGGAGCAGGTTTTTCAACTAGTTCCTGACGGTGCTCCTCAATTTCACTATCACCATGCATGTTAGTCTCAAACAAAGAACAAATTTCATAAAAAATAACATGCACACTCTCTTCAACACATTTTTTCTTTTATTTAAAACCCTTTATTATTTACTATGTGGAGAATATGCCAAGAAGATTCCCTCATCACTCCTTGCATCAAATTTTCCCAGGTTATTCTTACCATTATTATGAACAAAACATTTGCAACCAAAAATCCTAAAGTGAGATATTTCATTTTCTACGTTTGAGTAATTCATAGGGACTCTTCTCTAAGATGGGACGTGTCATGCACCTATTGATAATGTAACATGCAATACTAATGGCTTCAGCCTAGAGATTTTTTTCAAGATTATTGACAATCATCATTGTTCTGGCCATGTCTTCTAAAGTCCTGTTTTTCCATTCAACTACTCCATTTTGTTGAGGAGTCCTAGGAGCAGAGCAATTATGATCTATTTCATGTGATAAACAGAACTCTAAGAATTTTGTATTTTCAAATTTTGTTCCATGATCATATCTTATGGAAATCAAGGACAGTCCTAGAGTTTTCTCCATTTTCTTGATAAAATAGAGAAAGTATCAAAGGACTCTTCTTTAGAACCTAGGAATAGTGTCCAAATGAATCTAGAAAAATCATCAATGATGACAAAAACATACATTTTTCCTCATCTTCTTCTTACTCTCATTGGTCCGCATAGGTCCATATGAATCAGTTCAAGGCATTTAGTTGTACTTACCTGGTTCTTTGACTTGAAGGATGATCTCACTTGCTTCCCCTTACACATGCACCACAAACGTTTTCATTTTTGAATTTGGTTTTAGGCAAGCCTATAACCATCTCATTTTCTGACAGTTTGTTTATTTGTTTCAAACTTGCATGTTCAAGTTTTTTGTGCCATAGTAAGGGATAATTAGCTATTGCACTGAGGCACTTCAGAATTGTGCCTGATATTCCCATGATGTCATCTTTGTACACATTTATATGTCTTTTGGGGTTAAGCCAACCTCCTTTGTATCTAACGTTTCAACCCTGCAACTTTCAGAAGTAAAAATTACTTTATTACCTTTGTCACATAGTTGATAGATGCTGAGAAGATTATGATTTAGCCCATTCACATGGTAAACTTCTTCCAGTGCTTTGGATTCAGTCTTTCCAATCTTCCCAACTCCTACAATGGTACCCTTTTTCCATCACCAAATGAAACACTTACCCCTTTGAATGCAGTGAGAAAGGAATTTATGTTTGTCTCCAGTCATAGGCCTTGAACAAGCACTATTCATATACCAGTGCTTGCTTCCTTTCACTTTTACTTGCAAACATTTTAAAGGTTAGTTTTAGGAACCCAGACTAGCTTAGGTCTTTTCCAATGATTGAAGGAGTGAATAAGATTCCTTTTTCCCCATTTTGGCAGCCAATAATTATTCCTATTCCACTTATTGGTTTTAACACAATTTTGTGTTGCTAATTAAACATTTTTATTACTATAATTTTTTGCTACAGGACATTCAGTTGTTGTGTAACACTCTGTATCTAAAGCAAACCAAATTGCAGATTTCAGAAGCTATAGGTGCCACCTACGGGAACCACTTACGGACCGTAGGGTGACCCATGGTCCGTGCTGGTGGTCTGTGGTTCAAGCCTGTAGCCTCCCCCAGAACTATGCCTGAAAATTTGGCTAAGGGTCGACCCACGGTCAAGACCTACTGACCGTAGGAGGACCAACAGTCCGTATTGCAGGTCCGTAGTTCACACCCGTGACCCTCCTCCTAGAAACCTCTGATAAATCGGCTAAGTGTTGACCCACGGTCGGACCTACTATCCGTAGGTCAGGTCACGAACCGTGGTCCGTGTCCATGGATCGATGCCACAGAAGCCCAGCTTTAGTTATGAACGATGGTTGACCAACACGGACCATCAGTCAATCGACGGTCCGTCAGTCCCGTCTGTCAGTCACTCCGACAGTAGTTAAGTCGGGGGTATTTTGATCTTTTCCTTATTAATTTGACCCCTAAACAACGTCATTTTGACCCTAAATTATGAGGTTTTAGTCAGTTTAAGCCTAGAAACATAACTAGAACTTACCTAAGTCAAAACATTAATCAAACTTAGAAAAAATAGAGCGTAAGAGAAGAAAAGAGGTCAAGAACCCTAGTTCAAGAACGCAACAAGATTCCATCAGTTTCAGCCCAAAATCGAAAGGTTTCTCTGTGGAATTCATCACCATGTATGTGAGATTTCACTAGTGGGTTCCTTTATCCCATTGGGTCCCTTGATTTCAGTCAGATTCTTGATTCCCTATTATTAACTAGTCCTAGGGTTTCTAGAACTTCAGCAGATTATCATGAATTGGTTATTTATATGTTCCAAATCAGATTATCATGTTATTACTTCATTTCTTGCATGAATTTTAGAATCCTAGCTTGGTAGTTCTTTAGTTCCTGAATTATACATGTTATGTCAGATATTTTAGTATTTCAGATGTACATGCCTCAATTTGAATGTGTCATTATCATTATATAAATGTGCATTCTCAGTTTGCATGTTAGTATTTTGAGCTATCCAGTATATTTCAGTAATTCAGTCATAATGTGTTAATCATTTAATCTATTGGGAGTAGCATAATACCGAGTTGGACTAGGGTTACTCACCCATATAGTCCCAGAACTACGAGCCACGTACGTTGTAAGTCCCCTCTGTGGGCATCATTTTAGTGATCACGCCAGCATGCCTCTACACCTTTGGCTGGGTGTATTGGGTCCTCTCGATGGGGCGTATACATCGGACTCCAGATTTAGCTCATGTGGTTTTATTATCGGTTATTAGTAGCTCCCACAGTTCAGTAAGACTCCATTGCATTGACCATATTTCTGTATAGTCAGTATTCATTCTCAGCATGTTATCATTTGGTCATTGCATTCAGTTAGCTCAGTGTTCAGTATCTATATCATGTTCAAATTATACTCTTGCTTCATTGCTTTTTGCCAGGTATGCCATTTGTTCCTCATCAAGATCAAAATCCTCTCCATCAGACACTTTCAGAGCCAACAATTTTTCATTGAGCATTTCCTCCTTTTTCAGGTCATCTATGTTCATCTCATATGTTTTGAGATTTCCCACAAGTTCATCAAGTGTCATTATGGAGATGTATTTAGCTTCTATTATAGAAATTACTTTTACATTCCATTTGTTTTTTGGTAGAATCATTAGCACCTTGTCAACCTATTCTTCAATAGTGAGAACTTTTCCTAGGGATGACAACTCATTAATCAACTTAGTGAGTCTAGTAATCATTTCTAACAAAGGTTCACCTTCCTTCATTTTGAAGGTTTCATATTCAGTGAACAGCATAACTACTCTGAATTTCCTAAATTGACTAGTTCTTTCATGAGCATTGACAAGTGTGTCCCAGATTTGTTTGGCAGTAGTACAGTTCGAGATTTCGTTATACTCATCTGATCCAAAGTTGCAAACTAGAAAGTTTTTCATCTTAGCATTTTTCCTGAGGCCTGATAGATCTTCTGCAGTGAAGTCAATCCTAACCTTTGGAACTTGAACTCCTTCAACAGTCTTCATAGGAATTATAGGTCCAATTGTTATCCTATCCCAAAGTTCATATTCTTTTGCTTAAATGAAGGCTTTCATGCGTGCTTTCCACCGGCCAAAGTGAGACTCATTGAAAATTGGGGGTCAGACAGTTGATTTTCCTTCGTTGTGGCCGATAGGTGGTGCAGAATTCATTTCGATCTTTTATCTTAGGTGCTACCCTGTATAAGATAACCTTGCTCTGATACCCATTATTATTCTACACGACCTAGATTTTCTTACTTTTGTTTCAAGATTTACTTAAGTGAACCAAGTTGCCTAACGTGTTTCAAAGAGAATGTAAAGACTATAAAGTAAGAATACAATATTTTACATGGAAACATCCGACTCAAAAGATGTAAAAACCATGACCTATTCCTCAACGGGATTTACCCCAACTTCACTAAATAACTACGAGCCTCAACAAACAACAAGATTACAAGAGATTATGTATTCTAAAGATTAACCACCTAATCTTTATTCTACCACAGACCTACAAGGTGTGTATTCCTAGTGTCTTCGAGTTACCCTCAACTTGAAGACTAAGATCCTAAAATCAGTTTATAATTCACTGATCTAACAATATAAAAATCACAAATATTAAGAAACTTCCTAGATATGTTTTTATATATTCTTCGTTAAGCAGCACTTTAGAAATCAATCACTCAGTCATTTTTTCTTTGCAAGTGTGTAAATCAGTATGGACTCTTCTTCTGCTATTTATGCTTTTACTTTTGCTCACTTCTACTTCCTCCAGGATTCTTCTTATATTCATGAATCTATTTCTGTTTAGAGTTCCTTTCACAATAAAACTTCTTTATGAGATAGAAATAATTTTGGAAATAGTTTCCCATGAGATCACTTTGCCAACGTGTTCCTTGCATTTCGTCATTTATCAGAACAATACTTATCCCAACAGATTCTAATGTGACTGACAAGATTTGAAGGATTCTTTCTAATAATTGGTACTTTGTGCTAATTAATGGGCAAGCACATGGCTTTTTTTCATTCTGCCAAGGGAATGAAGCAAGGGGACCCTCTATGTCCTACTCTTTTTATTTTGACTAGTGAGGTTTTTATCTCTATCTCTTAATAAGTTTTTTGAAAGACCTGATTTTAAACCTTATGGACTACCTAAGTGGAGTGAACAATTGAGTCATCTGGCATATACAGATGATACAATTATCATTCAATTAGTAGACAGAAGATCCTTACAACTGATTATGAAAACCCTGACACTATATGAACATCAATCTGGTCAACATATTATTAAGGACAAGAGTTCTTACTATATGTTCAACAAAGCAACACAGACTTCTGTTAAGGTAGTAGAAGAAGTTACATGTTTCTCTAAAGGAAAGTTTCAGCTTATGTATTTGGGTTGTCCTATTGGGAATGGTAAGAAGAAGAAGGTACACTTTTCAGACTTGATAAAAAAAAATCAGAATAAGCTCCAATTACGGAAAGGGGGGATTTTGTCTTTTGGGAAGAAAATGATTCTGATAAATTATGTGTTGCACAGTATGTCTATTTACCTTTTATCTGCTATTAACACTCCGAAATGTGTTATTTATGATATTCATAGATTTTTGCTAAATTCTTGTGGAACTTTATATAGGAGGGTAGAGCCACTCATTGGATTGCTTGGGATGATATTTGTGTTCCAAAAAATGAGGGAAGTTTGGGGTTTAGATCTTTGTTGATGTGATCAAATCTCTTTTTGCAAAACTCTGGTGGAAGTTTAGGACTTCCAATTCTTTATGGGCTAATTTCATGTGGAACAAATATTGTAAGAGACATAGACCTCAGGTAGGTGAATGGAATGGTGGTTCACATGTATGGAAGGCTATGCTTCAAGCTAGAGATTATTTTTATCAAGAAATTTGGTGGGAACCAAGAGAGGGTCATGCTAGTATTTGGTTTGATAATTGGACACAACTGGGGACTGCAGTATGTCCTACCTATCTCACATGATTATGTCCATGTTGAATCAGATTTTCAATTGTACACTACAGGAGGATGGAATAATGGTGTGTTAGTTACTATCTTCAATGCGGAGGTTTGTAGGCACAATTTAAAAGTTCTGGGAGATATACCATTTTTAGAGGGCAAAGATAAGCCTTAGTGAATGCCTAGTGGTACTGGGAAATTCAAAGTTGGGTCTGCTTGGGAGCTGTGCAGGGTGAGGAAAGACCCTATAGAGCTAATCCTTAACATTTGGGAAAAAGGCATACATTTTAAGGTATCTTTCCTTTTGTGGAGAATGTGATTCAGAAGATAGGAGAGGTTTTGATTAGAAGGGGCATAATTGATTCTATGGAGTGTTGTTGTTGTAATGCTAATATACAAGAATCTTTTATGCATTTGTTTATTCTCTCTTTTGATTCATATCAAGTGTGGAGTTTTTTTTATAGAAGCAACAGGTTTGCATTTTCCAGTGGTTCAGCTTAGGCAAGTTCTAGAGGATTGGTGGAATGTTGATTATCCTACAAAACTGAAATCAGTTTTTAAAGGAGTTCCTGTATTTATTATATGGAGCATACGAGAAAAAAGAAACTTGATCAAGCATGGGGAATATGAGTAAGTTTTCGTTAGTGTTGGAGATTCAAAGAAACATATATTTGTTTGCTAAATCTAGATATCCTTCGTTGAAAGAGATGCCTAAGACTTGGCCCCTAATTGTCAAGTTCTTAGAGGGGTATTCACCATTGATCAGCTACAAGGTTGTTAGATGGATTCATTCTCCCAGTGGAAGTTATAAATGGAACACTGATGGGTCAGGGAAAGGTTCTTTTGCCTTTTGTGTAAGAAATGAATAGGGTGATTTTCTTTATGCTGAGATCAGGGTATTAAAAGATGTTTCGGTTATTGAGTCTGAAATCAAAGCTATCAAAATGGGCCTAGATTATTGTTTACAAAATAACCAAGTTCCATTGATCATTGAGACAGACTCTCTATTAGCTCAGCAAGTCTTAAATGGAAACTGGGAGGTTCCATGGTTGATAGCTTGGGATGTTAGGTACATAAAAAGTCGGATGCTTAATAAGGAGGTGGAGATATGGCATACATTCAGGGAAGGGAACTCCCTAGCAAACATTTTTACTAATCATATTGTTAACTCTGTAGGTATAAATAGACAGCAATTTCACAACTTGCAGGAGATTCTGCAAAAGGCAAAAGCAAAATTGTGCAATTAGAAAAAGCAAATATTCTAAATTTCCGGATAACAAAAGTTCAGAACAAGGACTACATGCTACAATAGGGAGACATGTAATTAAGTAAATGTATCAACAACAAGGAATTGGGTTACAAACTCAGTTGATATGCAAGAACTAGAACATTGACATATTTAGTAGACTTTGGAACAAAACCTGTTGTTTTTTGTCTTGAGCAGTAGTATCAACTCCTTTAGGGGTTCAACCTGCTGGGACAATAAATCAGAGGGTGCGAACCAAAGAAAACTAAATATCAATCGAAGAGGCTGGAAAACTTTTCTGGAATCAAGTTCGAATCAGCTGGGATGAAATTTGGGCAGATCCCGAGACCGTAAATTTGAGGCCATTTCAAAGTGCAATGGGCTGATCATATCTCTACTGCAAGTTAGATATAAACCACTAAAATTGAAGAAGTTTTCATTGGTTCGAATCATAGTGTCAGTGAGAATTTTGGCGACAAAATGATTTCACACCAAATTTGTGTGTTTTGTAGATTGTAGTTTGTGCGTAGGAGTTGTGAGATGAAATGGAGACCTGCACTCTGGGAAGATATCGGAGCAGCTGAAATGGAGCTCTTCCATTTTATGCTTTCCATTTAAGTTTTGCTTTATTTTTTTAACTCGTCGAATGTTAGGCCACTTTGGGGTCTGGTTTTGTATCTTTTACTTTTTATTAATAAATGACCCTTTATTGGGTTGCTTTAAAAAAAATGTGTTACAATATTAATTAACCGAGTATTAATCTAGTGAGGTTTTACTGTACTTTGAAAGGTTAGAGGAATGAATGGAAACAATTTACAACCAACAACAACAAACGAGGGACGAACTCGCAGCACTGCGAGCGATACAAACAGAGCATCTTTCTCATACTACTGCGATCCTAGAAAATTTTAAGAATATGATAAACATTGTGATCACTATATTTCAACTAACTAATGTCCCTGCAATTCCTCCATTTGCTTTACAGAATATGAATTTCAACTTTCCTGCAGGACATATGAATTTTCAGCCACCACTAGAGGGAAATCACACTTTACGTGATAGAATGGTAACTGAAAATGCACCACATCTGGGCATTCAAGTAAATCATGCATTTGTGCCGGGAGTTGTTAATCCATAATATGCCATGAATATAGAGGAGCTTATCGGGATGTCGGAAACAGGTGCTGGTAGCGGCAATGTTGGCAGCTGCAGTACAGACAGATGATGAAATTCACAAACCCTCTAACTTGAATCTTACATTCGGGACAATGTGAGATTAAGTGTGGGGAGGTAACAATTATCTTTATCTGGTGTCCCTTATATAATTTTAAATCTTAAGTGCGGAAAAGTTAGTTTTTTGTTAATATATATACAAATGAAGGAGTAGAGAAAAAAATTTGTTTTGATGTTTGTTTTAGCTGCCCCTTTCATATAGAATCCATATAAGTTATAATTTACTATATTACTGATGCATATTTATGTTACTATGTTTGAACAATTGTTGTTGGTTTTCTTGAATTTTCTTTTTCAGTAACTCAACTTTTGTAGTACTTGAGGAAAATGCTTACAATTCAAAAAAAAAAAAAATCTCAAAGACAAGATACATGACCCCAATGGCCCAATCCAATAATTAATCTCCTATAAAGACATGGATACAACTTGCGTTATTCAAAGGAGGAACTCGAATCTTGAAGTCGTCTATATCATAAATTGCGTATGCACCTCCTATGTTATCAATCTTAGAACTCCATCACAGATGTTCACCTTTCCCTGAATTATCCTTAGGTTAAGTTCAATCCATACGTGATAACTACAACTCGCCAGGACCACTCTTTAGAAAGCAACGACAACAATTTTCCCTTTCTCATGTTGTGAGTTCATCTTTCCAGCCACATACTCTCATTTTTATCCTCATCCACATAAGCATATGTTCCTATATCGTAGCAAAATTGGGCATAAGAAAAGTGATCCACAATGCTTTCATCCTCTTGTTCACATTTAACCTCCATAGCCACTCTTCATTTCAGGAGGTTATGCCTTGTTGCTAGATGAGTTTGCATTAAGGAGCTCGCAATTAACTAATAGTTTTAATTAATTAAATTTTAGCCATTAAATCTAACCTACGACATATGTCATTAATCAAAGCTAGAACTTGAGAAAAATGGAGACAGGGGAAATGAAAAGGAGTCGGATCCGAATATAATATTACTATATACGTGTTTTTTTTTCATATATTTCAAAAAAAAAATTACTTAAAAATAAATAAATAATAGAAATTATTAAGTTATTTAATAAGGTCACTTTTTTTGTACTTTCATGGATTTCTTGGTTCGATTCTTTGCCATGGTCGTAATATTTTGAATCAGACACTTTTTAGGATCTTTTTAGTTGTTATTATTTTTAAATAAATTTGCTAAATTTGGTTTGATTTTAAAGACTTGAGAAAGATAGATTTAAATGAGTATGATTCTTGGCTTGTATGACTACCTTTCCAAACTCATACCTACTTATTGGTAATTGAAATTATGGTGTTCACTAGTACCAAGTGCATTATGTGGTTAGTATGTATTACCTAGTTCTTATGCTTATTTAAAAATCTAGAATTTGCATTGAATGTGGTTTGAGGCGAAATTCTAGGCAGATTTTGAGTTGAGAACAGAAAGTAGCCCTTCTTGTTAAACTATTGTCTAAATAAACCTACCTTGTTGAATTTTATCGCTACCTATTGCCCTCTGGATCTAAATGAATTATCCCTTATCTATTGATCTCCCATCTTTAACCCTTAACCATTTTATTGTTATATGTTCACCCTATTTCCTTTTAAGGCACTTAGAGTATTGATTTAAATGCAAAACATTAAGTATAAATGGTGAAAAAAGAAACATTTTGATCTAATGAAGTGAAGAGTACAAGAAAAGCAAAATGTTATTTCACGTACGTGAGCTTAAGTTATATAATTATTTTTTATTTGCTTCATAGTAAGATGTTATTTATTTATTATAAATTATCTATTGTTTAATACATATTAACATATTCCTAATTTTTTAATCGAGAGAGGCGAAAGAGGTAATAGCAATTATTGAAGTATTGATTGATTGTTAATGTTTTAGTAACATCTATCTATTTTATGTTATAATTAAATTTACACTTATTTGTAATTGAGAGAGGTGAATAGTGTAATAATTAATTATACAAGTAAGGTAACCGAAAGGAATTTACTAAAAAAACACGCTTTAAGTTCAAGTACGAATTTTTAGTTCTTAAATATTACTATTTTGACAATTAAATTGTATAACCAAGAGGATTGCATATTGTCAACTTCAGTAATAAAATAAAAATATAATCGTAAGAGGTATTTATTCTTTTATGAGAAATATAAATTAAGAAATAAAATATTTACTTTATATAAAAATATTGAGTGAAGTCAAGTTCCCAACACCTTTTAACATATTATGAAAAACAAAAAAATATTTTTTCTACTTTTTTGTTTTTATTAGTAATTAATTAATTCACCATTCAACTAATTATGATTATCTCAAATAGTAATTAAAACAAGATGTAAAATAGATAAACCACTCTATGTGGGCTCGACATCCTTCTATACTACTATTTGATAGAGTGCGAGTTAAATTATATATACATCAATGACACGTCAATCTCCTTAATCAATATGGTTGTACGACACTCCTTAACCACCATTTCGGACACACCCAACACAAACTTACTAATATTTCCCCTTGTAACACTTCGAAAATTAGTAGGCTAAACTAGAGCTTAACGTGAGGGTTAGAGTCATGGATGTAACTCCCTATAATTCAAAATAAAGGGTTTCGTGTTAGAACGTCAAGGTACGACCCCGCCCCCAAGGACCAACTATGGGTCCTTGAGGAGGGCCCCGAAAACTGCCAAAAATCAGTGTACCACGACAGGACCCACGCCCCGTGGGACAGTCCACGCCACGTGGGTGGGGGCTATAGGTCCAAGTCTGAATATCAAGTCTCTGAACCCAACCCACGCTTCACCAGCAAGGATTGTGGGTCCAACCACAGTCTGTCAGTGAGGGTCGTGGGTGAGGGCCTGAAGACTGTTTTGAGAAGTTAGTTTAGGAAATTTAGGTCTCAGTCCGCTTGGAAGATTATTCTTTCCTCCTCGGCGAAAGAGGGAAAAAGGGTGTGTGGGAGAAAGAATTCAAAAAGGAGAGAAGATTGCGTCCACCAAGCGGGACAGAGTGCGACCCGTAAGCAATTGGGGGTTCCGCTCATCGCTTGGGGGTCCATCTCATCTGAAAACTTTTCCTCTTCCATTAGTATTAAGTGATGTCGTTTTATCCTAATTAAGAATAACTATATAAGGATTTTAGATCCCTAAACTAAGTCATTCTCCTCATTATTTCTAAAACCCAAAACTATTCCCAAAACTTCATTTTCTCCAAATATTCTCTCTCTAGAACTTCAAGGAAGAAGAAGAAGGAAGTTGGAGCTAGGTTTAAGGAGACAACATTTCTACTCAAATTCATTGGATTTCATTAAGGTATGGTAGCTCTTCATCCATGGATAGAATTCATCCATGGAGCCCTTTCAAAATCCTAATTTCAAAGATAGAAATCCCTAAAAGCTAGAGTTTGATTCCAAAGGCATGGGTTCCTTTCAAAAATGATTCTAATGATTGAATTACTTTATATTATGATTGAGTTTATGATTTATTATGGTTTTTATGTTTAAATCCCCAAGAACCCATGAAATTCCCTTATTTTCCAATTATGATCTTGTGGTGTGGGTCTGTTGATGAAAGAAGGATATTATGAGATTATGCTTATAGTAGTTGAGTTATTTGAATTATGTTAATATCCATGTCTAATGTAGTGAATTCTAAATGTGTTGATTTTATATGAGCTTTGATCCTTGAAAGGGTAAATTATGATATTATGCATGTTTATGAAGTCTTTGTAGATGCTTTAAGAGCACTTTGAGAGTGAAGTGCCTATGATTATGATCTAGTTGTTATGTTGTTGAGAGGTTATTCTCATAAACACAATTATGTATGAATATGATATGATGTGAAAGGTTTTCTCACAATATGATGATTCTAAGGTTGAAAGGCTTTCTCACCTATTGAATCTATATGTAGACATGAACGGTTAAAGAATACTTGCATGCATGATCTAATGATCTATCTTAATGAATCAAGTTATGACTTAATATGTATTCCATAGGAACTAATGTTTAGCACCGAGTGGATATTGAATATGAGATGGAAGTTTTTACGCTAGTTGAGTCCGGCTTCCCAATAGGACCTTTTACGCTAGTTCAGTCCGGGTTCCCAAAGTATGTCTCATGAGATGGAAACCTTCTACCTTAGTTGAGTCCGGGTTTCTAGTAGCAATCTCCTTATTCCATAAACTATGTGCCCCCATAGTTTATTTAGCTAGTGAATTCACATAAGCGAAGAGTATGGTTCTACCTTAGGCAAGTAGGACAACCATTTTCGGTGTGGGTAACACCGGATTCCATGTTAAGCTCGCATGGTCTATGTCGGTTAGGGATTATTCCCACAACAACTATATGAACAAGAATATTGAATTATGAACTATGGTTACTCAAGAAGCTTTACTTAGCATGGGTGAGATTTATGGGGTCTTATTCATGCATTGCACAAGTATGTTTTGAGGATATTTATGATATGTTTCTCTAATGATATGATAATCAATGTATTGACCATGCTTATGACTTATGCTTTCCACTATCTTCATAATGATGTTTTAACTTAGTAAATTGCATGCATTCAAATGAAATATCCCTTTTAGCATGTTTTCAATGTTTTCATACATGGCTATCATTCTTAGTGCATTTTTGTACTAACACCTACTTTTCCTACATTTTCCCCAAGTGTAGGGTCTGATTCTGCAGGTGCATCGTAGTGGCTAAAGCTTGGATTTGCTTATTCTCCTAGCTTGTTGGTGAGTCCTCATGATTCGAGGACGTATGTTATCTCATTGCAGTTCATTTCTTGTATTTCCTTTTCGGACTATGTTTTATGGGCTCTGTCCCTTTCTCATTTTGACTATTATAATAGATGGCTAAATTGAGACAAGTCTAGACTTCTGCTTTCTTTTATGAAAAACTTTTAAGACTTGAAATGTGTTTTACTCTTTATTATTCTATTCTTATGTTATGATATGATAAGTGCCTTACATGGAGACTTTCGGGGTAACATGTGCCTTGTTACATCTAGGGGCACCCCTGGGTTGTGACAAACTTGGTATCAGAGCACAAGGTTTAGAATTATCATAGGATAATGTCTCATAAGCCACGTCTAGTAGAGTCTTGTTCATAAGTGTGAAGCGCGCCACATTTATGAATGAGAGGCTACAAGATGACTAGGAAACTACATTTCTTTCATTACTCTTAAGTCGTTCCATAGAGTTTAACTCTATAAAGTCCCTCTCCTAATCCTTCTTTTGTGTCTTCAGGATATGAATACACGAAGGGCTAATACTAGAAGGATGGAGGATGACAATGTGAATTAAGGATATCCTTTTCAAGCTCATCAAGCTCCGGTTGATCCTTTGGTTGAAAATGTGACCCATGCGAAGTTTAGGTTGGCTGTCCAAATATTGGCTCAAGCCATGATGGCTCAAGACAATAGAGAGGTTGTAGCTCTGGTGAATCCTAATGTGAATTCAATGGCTTCAAGAGTGAGATTTTGCAAGAATGAACCCCCCCCCCCAAATTTCATGGCTCTAAAGTGGAAGAGAATCCTCAAAGATTTATCGACGAGGTGTATAAAGTACTTTCTATTATGGGTGTATCTTCGGAAGAGAAGGCGGAGTTAGTCGCCTACCAAATAAAAGATGTGGCTCAAGTGTGGTATCAGTGGAAGGGTGAGAGACACGTAGGAGCGGGCCCGGTAGAATGGGAATTATTCAAATTGGCATTTTTTGATAGATTCTTCCCCCTAGAGTTAAGGGAGGCTAAGGTAAAAGAGTTCATCAACCTTCGTCAACCTCTTAAGTCGATTCCCGTGGTTAGTGAGTTCCCAGAAGTTTTCCCCGATGATTTGCCTGGTATTTCTCCCGAGCGGGAAATAGATTTTGGTATTGACCTTCTTCTAGATACACAACCTATATCTTTTCCTCGTTATATAATGGCTCTGGCGGAGTTAAAAGAGTTAAAGAATTTGTTAGTTAAGGGTTTTATCTGATCGAGTATCTCTCCATGGGGTTCTCCCGTATTATTTGTTAGAAAGAAGGATGGGTCTCTTAGAATGTTCATTGATTATCGTCAATTTAATAAGGTGACCATTAAGAAAAAATATCCTCTTTCGAGAATTGATGATTTGTTTGACCAACTTTAAGGGGCTAGCTATTTCTCTATGATTGATCTTAATTCGGGTTATCACCAATTGAGGGTGAGAGGGGTTGGTATTCCCAAGATGGATTTTCGAACCCGATATGGTCATTATGAGTTTTTGGTTAGGTCGTTTGGATTGACTAATGCTCCGGCGGTGTTTATGGACTTGATGAATAGAGTGTTTAGGCAATACCTAGACATGTTTGTGATTGTATTTATGGATGATATTTTAATCTATTCAAGGAGTGAGAATGAACATGTGGACCATTTGAGAATTGTGTTGCAACTTCTTAAGGACCAACCACTTTTTGCAAAGTTTAGCTAGTGTGAATTTTGGTTAAGGTCTGTCGCTTTCCTTGGTCATATTGTGTCAAAGAAGGGTATTGAGGTAGATCCTAAGAAGATGGATGCGGTCAAGAGTTTACCTAGACCTCTAACTCCTTCCGACATTAGAAGTTTTTTGGGTTTGGCCAGTTACTATAGAAGGTTTGTTGAGGGATTTTCTTCCATTGCTTCTCCTTTGATGGCTTTAACTCAAAAGAAAGCTAAGTTTATGTGGTCGGAAGCTTGTGAGAAAAGTTTCCAAGAGTTGAAAGATAGACTCACTTCCGCTCCAGTGTTGACCTTACCGAAAGGTATGGATGGTTTTGTGGTGTATTGTGATGCCTCTAGAGTGGGGTTTGGATGTGTGCTCATGCAAAATGGTAAAGTGATTGCCTATGCTTCAAAGCAACTTAAAGTCCATGAGAAGAATTATCCTACCCATGACCTTGAGTTAGCGGCGGTTGTGTTTGCCTTATGCAGGCATTTTTTGTATGAGGTCCATGTGGATGTCTTCACCAATTACAAGAGTCTACAATATGTGTTTAGTCAAAAGAACTTGAATCTTCACCAAAGAAGAAGGCTAGAACTCTTGAAGGATTATGATATGAGTGTTATTTATCACCCCGGCAAAGCTAACGTTATAGCGGATGCTCTTAGTAGATTGTCCATGAGTAGTGTGGCTCATGTAGAGGATGAAAAGAAAGAATTGGTTCGTGATGTGCATAGGTTGGTCCGACTAGGTGTTCAACTAGTGGATTCCACCAAGGGTGGTGTCATGGTCCATAATGGTTCTGAATCGTCCCTTGTGGTGGATGTGAAGTCTAAACAAGGTCTTGATCCTATATTAGTTGAATTAAAAGAGTCGGTACTTAAGGAGTCCGTTGAGGCTTTCTCCCAAGGAGGAGATGGGGTGCTTAGGTATCATGGTCGGTTATGTTTTCTGAATGTTAATGGTTTGAGGGAACAAATTTCAGAGAAAGCTCATAGTTCTCGGTATTCTATTCACCCAGGAGCCACCAAGATGTACCGTGATCTACGGGAAATCTATTGGTGGAATGGGATGAAGAAACATATTGCGGGATTTGTAGCCAAATATCCTAATTGTCAACAAGCTAAGGTTGAGCATAAAAAGTCAGGAGGCTTGTCGCAAGATATAAGTATTCCCACTTGGAAATGGGAAGATGTAAATATGGACTTTATTGTGGGTTTGCCTCACACCCGAAGACAACATGATTATATTTGGGTCATTATAGATCGGATGACAAAATCAGCCCACTTTATTCCCATCAAGGTTTCTTTTTCGGCGGAAGACTATGCTAAGTTGTATATAAGGGAAATGATAAAAATTCATGGAATTCCTCTATCTATTAATTCTGATCGGGGTACTCAATTTACTTCTCACTTTTTGAAGTCATTCCAAAAAGGTCTTGGCATTAAGGTTAAGCTTAGCACAGATTTTCATCCCCAAATCGATGGGCAAGCAAAGCGTACCATCCAAACATTGGAAGATATGTTGAGGTCATGTGTAATAAACTTCAAGGGTAATTGGGATGACCATTTGCCATTAATAGAGTTTGCCTACAATAATAGCTACCACTCAAGTATCGGTATGTCTCCTTTTAAAGCCTTGTATGGTAGGAGATGTAGGTCTCCGGTTGGTTGGTTTGAGGTGGGTGAAGTTAATTTGATAGGTCCCGAGTTAGTTTATAAAGCCATTGAGAAAGTTCGGCTTATTAGAGAGAGGTTGAGAACGGCTCAAAATAGACAAAAATCTTATGCCGATGTCAGAAGAAGGAATCTAGAATTTGAAGTTAATGATTGGGTCTATTTGAAAATCTTACCCATGAAGGGTGTGATGAGATTTGGCAAGAAAGGGAAACTTAGTCTCCGGTATGTAGGCCCATACCAAATTTTGAAAAGAGTTGGTAAAGTTGCCTGTGAATTAGATTTGCCAAATGAGTTGGCTCCGGTTCATCCCGTATTTCATGTTTCTATGCTTAAAAAGTGTATTGGAGATCCGGCATCCATTATTCCCTTTGATGGGTTAGGAGTTGACAAAAGTCTTTCATATAAAGAGCATCTAGTAGAGATCCTAGACCGGCAAGTCAAGAGATTGAAAAACAAGGAAATAGCTTCCGTTACGGTTTTATGGAGGAATCACTTAGTTGAGAGTGCTACTTGGGAGGCCGAGGCTGATATGAAGTCCCGATATCCTCATCTCTTTCCTTCTACTCCTATTCAAACTTGAGGTAAATAGTTCTTCTTGAGTTTTCTTGTTTTGGGAGTCATGTGTGTTATGTGTATTTTTCCATGACTTATTTATATTATGCATGTTCTTGAGAAATTCATGTTTAGTAAGAAAGTGAGTTTTTATGATTGATTTTCCTCGTGGTCTTGTGCATTGAGTAAAAGTCTATATATGCTTCATGAGATGACTCGTTTAACATGCTTTAGTTGTGCTTTTTGAAAATATGTTGCATAAGGGCTCCATGAAATTGTGTTGAGCATGCTTTTAGTTTGGACAAGGTAGTTCCTCCTCTGGATATGATAAATGTTTAGTTTTCATGCATAATGGGTTGTTAGATGTAGTTCCTACTTCCTTGTGATGCATTGTCTATGATTGAGTTGGAGTTGATGTTTCCTCCTTTGAATTGTGCATTATTTTGATGTTTCATGCATGATGGGCTGCTAGTCTTGAGTCTTTATTTTTGTAAGGTGTCTAGATTATCATTCAAGGACGAATGTTCCCAAGGGGGAGATATTGTAACACTCTGGAAATTAGTAGGCTAAACTAGAGCCTAACGTGAGGGTTAGACTCATGGATGTAACTCTCCATACTTAAAAATAAAGGGTTTCGTGTTAGAACAAAAAGGAACGACCCCCAAGGACCAACCATGGGTCATTGAGAAGGACCCTGAAAACTGCCAGAAATTAGTGGACCAGGGCAGAACCCACGCCCCATGGTCAGTCCATGCCACGTGGGTGGGGGACATAGGTCCAAGCCTGAAAATCAAGTCTCTGAACCCAACCCACGCTTCACCAGCATAGGCCGTGGGTCCAACCACGGTCCATCGTGGGTGAGGGCCTAAAGACTGTTTTGAGAAGTTAGTTTAGGGACACTTTGGGGTTTTCTGGTTTTAATTAATATTAAGTGACATAGTTTTATCCTAATTTAGACTAACAATATAAGGATTTTAGACCCCTAAATTAAGTTATTCTCCTCATTATTTCTAAAACCCAAAACTATTTCCAAAACTTCATCTTCTCCAAATATTCTCTCTAGAACTTCAAGGAAGAAGAAGAAGGAAGTTAAAGCTAGGGTTCAAGGAGCAAGTTTTTATACTCAAATTCATTGGATTTCATTGCTAAGGTATGGTAGCTCTTCATCCATGGATAAAATTCATCCATGGAGCCCCTTAAAAATCCTAATTTCAAAGATAAAAATCCCTAAAAGCTATGGTTTGATCCAAAGTCATGGGTTCCTTTCAAAAATGATTCTAATGATTGAATTAATTTATATTATGATTTAGTTGATGATTTATTATAGTTT
This sequence comes from Solanum piurae, assembly GCA_029582685.1. Taxonomy (NCBI): domain Eukaryota; kingdom Viridiplantae; phylum Streptophyta; class Magnoliopsida; order Solanales; family Solanaceae; genus Solanum; species Solanum piurae. Next base: position 19,646 of record JAJOOO010079798.1, read on the forward strand.
TTATGTTGATATCCCCAAGAACCCATGAAATCATCTAATTTCCCAATTATGATCTTGTGGTGTAGGTGTGTTGATGAAAAAAGGATATTATGAGATTATGCTTGTAGTAATTGGGTTACTTGAATTATTTTAATATCCATGTCTAATGTAGTGAATTCTAAATGTGTTGATTTGATATGAGCTATGATCCTTGAAAGGGCAAATTATGATATTATGCATGTTTATGAAGTCTTTGTAGATGCTTTAAGAGAAATTTGAGAGTGAAGTTCCTATGATTATGATCTAGTTGTTGTGTTGTTGAAAGGTTATTATCATATACACAATTATGTATGAATATGATATGATGTGAAAGGTTTTCTCACAATATGATGATTCTAAGGTTGAAAGGCTTTCTCACCTATTGAATCTATATGTAGACATAGACGGTAAAAGGTTATTCTCACGCATAATCTAATGAGCTATCTTAATGAATCAAGTTATGACTTAATATGTATTTTGTGGGATGTAATGCTTAGCACTAAGTGGATATTGAATATGAGATGGAAGCTTTTATGCTAGTTGAGTCTGGCTTCCCAATGGGACCTTTTACGCTAGTTGAGTTCGGGTTTCTAGTAGCAATCTCCTTATCCCATAAATTATGTGCCCCTATAGGTTATTTATCTAGTGGATCCACCTAAGCTAAGAGTATGGTTCTACCTTAGGCAAGTAGGACAACCCTTTTCGGTGTGGGTAACACGGGATTCCATGTTTAGCTCACATGGTCTATGTCGGTTAAGGCTTATTCCCACAACAACAATATGAACAAGAATATGAATTATGAACTATAAACTATGGTTACTCAAGAAGCTTTACTTAGCATGGGTGCGATTTATGGGGTCTTATTCATGCATTGCACAAGTATGTTTTGTGGGTATTTATGATATATTTCTTTTATGATGTGATGATCAATGTATTGACTATGCTTATGACTTATGCTTTTTCACTATCTTCATAATGACGTTTTAACTTAGTAAATTGCATGCATTAAAAATGAAATGTCTCTTTTAGCATGTTTTCAATGTTTTCATGCATGGCTATCATACTTAGTGCATTTTTGTACTAATGCCTAATTTTCCTACATTTTCCCCAAGTGTAGGGTCCGGTTCTCAAGGTGATCATCGTTGTGGCTAAAGCTTGGATTCGCTTATTCTCCTAGATTGTTGGTGAGTCCTCATGATTTGAGTACGGATGTTATCTCATTGTAGTTCCTTTCTTGTATTTCCTTTTCGGACTATGTTGTATGGGCGATGTCCCTTTCTCATTTTGACTATTGTAATAGATAGCTAAATTGAGACAAGTCTATACTTTCGCTTTCTTTTATGAAAAACTTTTAAGACTTGAAATGTGGTTTACTCTTTATTGCTCTATTCATATCTTATGATATGCTAAGTGGCCTACATGGAGCCTTTCAGGGTTCTATGTGCCTTGTTACATCTAGGGGGTACCCCTTGGTCGTGACACCGCTAGAGTCGGTAACCATAGTTAAAGCATACTTAGCCAATTGAGTAAGTTTCACACTCGTGTTTCCTTGACGATGATTAATGAACTCAAGCACCTTTGTCTCCCTCATCTCAAGAAGAAGGAAACAATAAATAAAAGCCTCTTTGAATTTTTCCCAATCAAGAGGACGCGCATCAATAGCCCTCTCTTCCTTCCAATGGTTGAACCAAACTTGAGCACCACATTTGATTTGATAAGCTACCAATTCCCCCTTCTCTATTGTTGACACTCCCATAATTTCCACTATCTTATAAATCTCAGCAATGAACACTGGAGGATTCTCATCAACTTTTTGTAACACCTCAGAAATTTTTTGAGCTAAGACTCGAACCATCCTTCATTGTGAGTAGGATTTTGCCGAGGAATTTAAAATTTTATTAAGTGTTAAGGTCACTAAATGTAGCACTGTAACATCCCACTTTAGAAAGAACTAGAATTAGAAAGTAACTATTTTTGGAAAGAGTAAATTTGGAAATTTTGGCAAGTTATGATAAGTATGAGTTTTGGGTGAACTTGAAAAGACCATAACTTGTGGTACAAGATGAGTTAGGTGGCTCATAAGATATCAAATGAATGTTCTTTGAATCCTCTTTCCAACGTCACCAAGTTTGCTAATTTTCGAGCTTGTATGAGGGAGATATGCCCGTTAGAAGTCGGGCTGTCCAAATAAGGAAAGTTAACCAAAAATATGAGGGGCATTTTGGTTATTTCCTTACTCAATCGGATTTAAACGTTTTTAGTAGGGTTTTAGGAGTCTAAACTGATTAGAATCAGTTTAAGTTAGTCCTAAAGTACGCTTAAGGTTTTTAAAGGAGTTCAAGAAGAGGAAAAGAGGAGAAAAGGAAAAGCGTTCAGGATTTTTGCGATTCTTTGAGGAATTTCGCCAAGGATTTTATCCTAAGAGGTATGTAAGTTTCCATATTGTTGGGTTTGTTTTCCCACACACCAATCATGAATTTCTTTTACGAATTTCATCTATGAGATTGATAATATTGATAATCTTGTTGAGTTCTTAAAGTTTTGTGCTTCGTTTATTATAATGAAGTTTTGTTGAGTTCTTGAGGTGAAAGTTATGAATGAGTGTTGTTCTTTGTGGGTTTTTGGTGTAAAATTCACTGTAATTAGGTTGGGTTTAAGGATCCAAAAGAGTTTGGAGGAAATCATTCGAGTTTAGACGAAGTAGGGCTGGAAAAATTGAAAAAAAATTCATCAAATTCGTATAGAACATGGCTGGGGCGGCGCACCCCTGTTGTGCCTAAGGGATTGGCGCCCTGCGCCTGTAGTACACACCAGACCAGCCTCAGTAACCTGAGGTCTGGCGCGGTGCGCTGCTACTATTCCAGGGCTGTCAGGTCCTTTCAACCACCGTTCTTCGTTCCGTATTCGATCTTATAAAACATTTCTTCGATCTCTTAGTGAATTTTACTATCCAACATATATCCAATCATCAAGAAATCCTATTTATCAAAATTTGAATTCAAGGAAGAGTCAAGAGTAGAGTTCAAGAAAGTCATTGAGTTAAATTATGAATCCTTCGAGATCAACAATCGATTTGAGTAAATTTGAGAAAATCCCTTTGAGACTTTTTGATGAGTCTTCTACAATAACTTTTAAATTGTTTCAAAACTCGAGTAGGTAGGTCTGATAATGAGGATAATGTATTCATGAGTCTACATTATCATTGAGATCTTAGAGCCAAGTCGTTCATGCCCATAAATTCCGCATGAACTCCATAATTTGATTATCTTTAAGAGGAGTAGCATCTTCAAGTTCTACGTCTTGAGTATAGAGTTCCTAATCCCTTTTGAGATTATATTCCTAATCATGGTACTATTACATATTACCCATGAAGTCCTTGAGTTGAGTTGTTCATTCCCATAATTCCACAAGAACCCTATGAGTCGAACATCTTGATATGAGTAGTATCAGTTACTCCTTGAGTTGAGATTGTTCATGTCCAATAATTTCACATGAACCCTCTGAATCGAACAGTTCAAGATGAGTAGTATCATTGAATCCCTGAGTTATGGAGTTGTTGAGTTCCAAGTATTGAGTTCTATGCATGGTTATTGAAAACCTTGAATTGAGTCGTTCACGTCCATAATTTGGCATAAACCCTATTTTAAGAAGTCTTTTAACAAATTGTTTTAAAACTTGTTTTAAAGACTTGAGCATTGAGTTGAGTAAGAGTAGATTTGAGTTCATGTTCTTTAAAATTATATATGAGAACTAATTATTCCCAAGAGTAAATGTTTCTACTTTTAAGATGAAAGGAAACTGAAACTTCCAAAAGAGTTTTGAGCAGTTTTAGTACCATCTCTTTTAAGAGAAAGATTTTTGAGTAATAATCTCAAAACACAAAAAGAGTTATGTTTTTTTTTTAAATGTATGAGCTAGTATATTTTGGGAGTAGTATTGAGCACCGATATGGGGGAGAATTCATACAACTCACAGCCCCCATAAACCATGTAGCCAACGTGGGTAGAAAGGGTCATATACATTTTTAAATTATTCCTTATTTCTTTTTAGCATAGACTAGTGGATCCACTTCGTTGAGAAATTCTATACCACGACAAGGTATAGGACAGTACTCACAGAGTGGGCAAGACGATGTACCATCACATAACTCATAGTGATGGTTGTCGGTAAGACAAACTCCCAGAGAGATATTTTGTATTCTTATATACAGAGATTTTATTTTGTATTTTCATATAAAAAAAAGTTTATTCGGTATCCTTGCATACAAAGTGAGTATATTATACTCTTAAATACATTGAGTTGCTATCTACTGTTTTAAAAGCTTTCCATATATTGCATATTTTATTGTTGCTTTATCCAGAGTTGAGTATCCAGAGTTAAGTATACAGAGTTGTGTATCTTACTAGTGAGTTGATCCTTATTTCACTGAGTTGAATATCTTATCATTGAGTTGAGTCCTATTTTCTCTAAGTTGAGTTAAACTATGTTTCCTTGAGTTGAGTTGAACTATGTTTCTTTGAGTTGAGTTGAGTTGAGTTGAGTTGAGTTGAGTTGAGTTGAATGAGTTGAGAAGAGGTAAGTATGTTTATTTTACACCAGTTCAAGATTATGTTTATGCTTTAGATTTCCCCTTACATGCTCATACATTCCATGTACTGAGCCATTTGGCCTGCATCATTTCATGATGCAGTTACAGGTATTCAGGATCATCAATAGGCATTTCATTGAGGTCATGGGATATTCCAGTCAGCTTTAGTGAGCCTTCTTATATTCCGGAGGACTTTACCTTTATCTTACAGTTAGTTTTAAGATGTCGTGGGTCTTTGTTTCGATATCCTTCTGTAATAGTAGAGGCTTCATATATATATATACAAAGTTGAGTAGTTTTCAGTATGCATCTTCCTTGAGTTATTTTTACAAACTCTGAGTTATCTATTGAGTATTGTTCAGATTATTTTAAAGTTGAGTTTATTGAATATAATTCAATTTTAAGCTTTTGTATGCTTGAGTTAGTCTTCCGCTTATAGTCAGCTAGGATGAGGGTTCTCTTAGGGACCATCAATGGTTCTCGAGTGTCGGCTACGTCCCGGGTGTAGGCTCGGGTCGTGACAAACTTGGTATCAGAGCACAGAGTTCAAGTGTCCTAGGGTTTCTATGAAGCCGTTTCAGTAGGGTCTTGTTTATGGTTGTGAGGGCCCCACTTCTATAAACGAGGGACTACAGACATTTAAGAAAAGTTTCCCATCTTTCATACTCTTAATCATGCAATAGAGCTACGTCATAGAGATTTATTCTAACTCATGTGTACTCATATCCATTTGACTACCCCTCATACTAGGGGTGGTTGAAAAGTAAAGTTTGTCCTTTATCGATGAGTTACTCTCAGCAAAAATCTTGAGAAAGTCTAGAGACTCCAGAGGGGCTTGAGAGAAGCCCATGAGTGGGTTAAGTGTTGAGTTTCAGAGAAATGCACTCATGTTCATGTGAATCGTGCATTTTAGCTAAAAGCCAGTTGTACTTTTTTTCTATAAGCCTTGTTTCAGTTGAGACCTTTAAGAGGATAGTATGTTTTGAGCTTGGTAATATATTCACCCTAAAAGATAGTATGAACAACGAGATTATGAGTAGTAGTAGTAAAGAGTGCCCTTAAGTCAAGAGAAAAGTATTCAGAGGTTCAGTAATCTAAGGGAAATAAATAGTGATGGGGCAGATTATGTTATTGCAATCGTGCACCCAGTCAGTTATAAGTGATGAGTTCCTTTATGATTCAAGTAAGGAATTGTAAGGTTGTAGAAGAGTTCGTGATAAGAGGAATAGTTATTAGTCATGATGAGATAGAGTATATTGTTAACTAGAATAGAGTTGATGTCGATGTGTCATCGTGTTAGAGCAGATGAAATGTATGTGTGGAATCAGAAAGTAGAATATTCATGAGGTGAGAGACTGAAGGTAGGTTTATGAACTTTGAATGGGGGAGCCCCATAGTATTCAGAGGATGATAATACTATTTGAGAGATAATGCGCAGTAAGTGAGTAAATAGTATTTAAGTTGTGAAGTGGAATGTGATATTAAATTGTAAGTGTAGAGGCTAAGACGGATTGACTACTTGTCATAAGGTCCTAGTGGACGAGTGTTTCTGAATTTCTATCCAGTAGATGTAAGTTAGTATAGTAAGAGATCAATCATATTGATTTTCGGGTTTAGTAATAAATATTAAGCTTGAATTTGAGATGAGTATCTTGATCAAAAGGATGGCAACATGAGGGTGATGATGTTAGTCTTAAGATTTGATCTAGAAGACTTGACATAGAGTAGGTGAGGAATTGAGGTGATAAGCTGCAATAAATATGAGTTGTATAAGTGAGAGACCCTAACCTTTAGATAAGGGTAGTGAAGTGTGGCTAACTCACAAGAGTAACAAGAGCATTAAGAGGTGTACCGAGAGGGTATGTAATCAGAAGAGGTTAAGACAAACACCTTAGAAAGAAGTCTTAGTACCTGTTTATGAAGAGTTTCGTAGTCATGAGATAAGCTTCTCCCGAGTGTTCGAGTAAAAGAGGATGTAGACCAGTTGGAGATGATGGAATAGGTCCATAGCTTTTAAGTGTCAGCTTTAGACCTAAGAGGGAGATGAAAAGATGAGAAATAAAGTCAAGTGTTCGAGAATAAGATAGTAATGAGTTCCAAAGAGTATGGGAGATATCTTTTTAGAGGTCCTTTTAGTAATGGAGTGATGTTAGAAAGTGAATGTTAATGATCCTATCGTGATAATGATGGTGTGATAATTCCGTCTAAGGTTATTAATGAGGAAGAAGAAGAAGATGAGGTTTTGCTATGAGAAATAGCTAAATGAGAGCCCTTGGTTTGTTCTGAATAGTAATGCGGGCAAATTCTAGTTGGTATGGCAGAGATGATAAGAGTAACCCCGTTCCATACCTAGTCCAGCGGTAATTCAAGGATGAATGATCCCAAGGGGAAGGTATTGTAACACCCCAGAAATATTTTGAGCTAAGACTCAAACCATCATTCGTTGTGAGTAGAATTTTGCATAGGAATTTAAAATTTTCGTAAGTGTTAAGGTCACTAGATGTAGCACTGTAACATCTCGCCTTAGAAAGAACTAGAATTAGAAAGAAACTATTTTTGGAAAGAGTAAATTTGGAATTTGGCAAGTTATGCTAAGTATGAATTTTGGGTCAACTTCAAACAATCATAACTTTCAGTACAGGATGAGTTAGGTGGCTCATAAGATTTCAAATCAAAGGTCTTGGAATCCTCTTCCAACGCCACCAACTTTGCTAATTTTTGAGCTCGTATGACGAAGATATGCCTGTTTGAAGTCGGGCTGTCCAAATAAGAAAAGTTACCCAAAAATACGAGGGGTATTTTGGTCCTTTCCTTATCCAATCGAATTTAAACATTTTTAGTAAGGTTTTACGACTAATCAGTTTTATCTATTCCTAAAATACGCTTAGGGTTTTTAGAAAAGTTCAAGAAGAGGAAAAGAGGAGAAAAGGAAGAGCGTTGAAGATTTTTGCGATTCTTCGAGGGATTTCGCCAAGGATTTTATCCTAAGAGGTAAGTAAGCTTTCATAGTGTTGGATATTTTCTCTCACACGCCAATCATGAGTTTCTTTTACGAAGTACATCCATGAGATTGAGAATATTGATAATCTTGTTAAGCTCTTGAAGTTTTGTGCTTCATTTTTTATAATGAAGTTTTTGTTGAGTTCTTGAGGTGAGAGTTGCGAATGAGTGTTGTTCTTGGTGGGATTTTTGTGTAGAATTCGTTGTTATTAGGTTGGGTTTAAGGATCCAAAAGAGTTTGAAGGAAATCATTTGAGTTTAGATGAGGTAGGGCAAGAAAAATTCACCGGATTCGTTTGGAACATGGCTGGGGGGAGCGCCACTGTTGCGCCTGAGGGGCTGGCGCCCTGCGCCTACAGTTCACCCTAGACCATCCTCAGTAACCTGAGGGCTGGCGTGGTGTGCTGCTGCTGCGCCACGGATGTCAAGTCCTTTCCGGTTCGTTTCATATTCGATCTTTCAAAACATGTCTTCGCTTTCTTAGTGATTTTTACTATCCAACCTATATCCAATCATCAAGAAATCCTATATATCAAGTCACGATCCTTGAATTCATAATTCAAATTCAAGGAAGATTCAAGAGTAGAGTTCAAAAAAGTCTTTTAGTTAAATTGTGAATCCTTCGAGATCAACTATCGATTTGAGTAAAGTTTGAGAAAGTCCCTTTAAGACTTTTCGAGGAGTCTTCTACAGTAACTTTTAAATTGTTTCAAGACTCAAGTAAGTGAGTATGAGAATGAGGAGAATGTATTCATGAGTCTACATTATCATTGAGATCTTTGAGCCAAGTCGTTCATGCCCATAAATTCTGCATGAACTCCATAATTTGATTATCTTTGAGAGGAGTAGTATCTTCAAGTTCTATGTCTTGAGTATTGAGTTCCTAATCCCTTTTGATATTATATTCCTAATCATGGTACTATTACATATTACACATGAAGTCCTTGAGTTGAGTTGTTCATTCCCATAATTCCACATGAACCCTCTGAGTCGAACATCTTGAGATGAGTAGTATCAGTTAGTCCTTGAGTTCAGATTGTTCATGTCCAATAATTTCACATGAACCCTCTGAGTTGAACATTTCGAGATGAGTAGTATCATTTAATCCTTGAGTTCTGGAGTTGTTGAGTTCCAAGTATTGAGTTCTATGCATGGTTATTGAAAACCTTGAATTGAGTCGTTCACGTTCATAATTCGGCATGAACCCTATTTTAAGAAGTCTATTTACAAATTGTTTTAAAACTTGTTTTAAAGACTTGAGCACTGATTTGAGACAGAGTATAGCTGAGTTCATTTTATTTAAAATGATATATGGAACTAAGTATTTTCAAGAGTAAATGTTTTTACATTTAAGATGAGAGGAAACTGAGATTTCCAAAAGAGTTTTGAGCAGTTTGAGTACCATCTCTTTTAAGAGAAAATTTTTGAGCAATAATCTCAATTCTCAAAACACAGAAAAAGTTACGTTTTTTTTAAAACATATGAACTAGTATATTTTGGGAGTAGTATTGAGCACCGATATAAGGGAGAGTTCATACAACTCACAGCCACCATAAACCATGTACCCAACGTGAGTAGAAAGGGTCATACTTTTTAGATGATTCCTTATTGCTTTTTAGCATAGACTAGTAGATCCACTTAGTTGAGGAGTTCTATACCCTGGCAAGGTATATGACAGTTCTAGCAGCGTGGTCGAGACGATGTATCATCACATAGCTCATAGTGATGGTTGTCGGTTAGAGAAACTCCCACAAAGATATTTTGTATTCTTATATACAGAGAGTTTATTTTGTATTTTCATATACAAACAAAGTTTATTTTGTATCCTTGCATACAAATTGAGTATATTATATTCTTAAATACATTGAGTTGCTATCTACTGTTTTAAAAGCTTTCCATATATTGCATCTTTTATTGTTGATTTATCAAGAGTTGAGTATAAAGAGTTGTGTATCTTACTATTGAGTTGAGCCTTATTTCACTGAGTTGAATATCTTATCATTGAGTTGAGTCCTATTTTCTTCGAGTTGGGTTGAACTATGTTTCATTGAGTTGAGTTGAACTATGTTTCTTTGAGTTGAGTTGAATGAGTTGAGAAGAGGTAAGTATGTTTCTTTTCTACCAGTTCAAGCATATGTTTATGCTTTAGAATTCCCCATACATGCTCGTACATTCCATGTACTGAGCCATTTGGCCTGCATTATTTCATGATGCAGATACAGGTATTCTGGATCATCAACAGGCGTTTTGTTGAGGTCATGGGATATTCCAGTCAACTTTGGTGAGCCTTCTTATATTCCGGAGGACTTCACCTTTATCTTAAAGTTAGTAGTTTTGAGATGTCGTGGGTCTTGTCCTGATATCCTTTTGTAATAGTAGAGGCTTCATAGATAGACAAAGTTGACTAGTTTTCAATATGTATTTTCCTTGAGTTGTTTTTACAAACTATGAGTTATCTATTGAGTATTGTTCAAATTATTTTAAAGTTGAGTTTATTGAATATAATTCAGTTTTAAGCTTTTGTATGCTTGAGTTAGTCTTTCGATTATAGTCAGCCAGGATGAGGATTCTCTTGGGAACCAGGAATGGTTCTCGAGTGTTGGCCACGTCCAGGGTGTAGGCTCGGATCGTGACACTTTCGAACCATGAAACTCTAAGAGATTCATCCTAGTGAAGTCCCTAATACCCACATTTGGGTTCACAAAAGCAATGACCTCTCTGTTAGCTTAGGCTCTGCTATCATAGCCTACTTCAACACTTGTAAAGCGTCTCAGAATTTGGCATGAGTCACTTTATTGGCAAAAGGATCGACCAGCACTTGAGGAACCTCAGGCTCCACATTCCTTCTTGCATTAGCTCTTCAAGGAGGCATATCCTAAAAAGTATCGGACAAAAGTTGGGAGAAAAACCTTTTATAGAGATGAACTCAATTGCACAACTTTAGAGTAGTGAAAGAAGTGAAGCTTACTAATCACTTTGTAGCCTCTTATTCATAAATGTGGCGCGCTTCACACTCATGAATAAAACTCTACTCGATGTGGCTTGTCAGCCATTCTAAATTCTTTTCTAAAACCTGATGCTCTGAATACCAAGTTTGTCATGATCCAAAGTACACCCTAGATGTGACATAACGAATAGAATCCCAAGAGGCCCTAAACAAGTCACTTGACATAAGCATGGTGTAAAAGAAATACAACAAGAGAGAATAGACAATAAAAATCTCATATCATATAATAAGTCTAAACATAAGTGTGGAACACTAAAATGTGTCTGACATAGCCTCTCTAACATCATAAGAGTGATTAGGAAGTAACCCATATACCACGTACAGGTCTAAAATGAAAAGAACAATAAAAGAACTAAAGCATCAATGGTCTTGTCCTCGAAGCATGAGGACTCACTAATCCAATAAGTTGGTAGAACAATCCAAGATAGTCATAAGCGGGAGAAGGAACGTCAGACCCTATATTATGAGACAATATAGGCAGAACTGTGCATTAGTACATTGATTGTACTAAGTATGTGGAAATTCATAGAGACATATGCATCGACATAATAGTATGAGGAACTTTAAACATGATATGCATGACCAAGTAAAACATAGTCAAAACATTTAAAGAATCCATGAGTCATAATCAAGGTCAATGCATAATAAAAAATAAATAGGGAAAACCTTCATAAAATCTTTGAGGAAAACATAGTTCATTTGTGAGATATTTATCGTTAACAGACAATAAGCACATGTGAGCTATAACATTGAATCCTACATGACTCTCATACCATAAAGGGAAATCTACTTGCCAAGGTAAACTCTGTCACATTCATTCATAATTACTATTATGGATCCACTAGCTAGGTCATTTAAGAAAATCCTACGGGGGAACATAGTTTGGAATAAAGAGATTGTTTCTATAGACTCGGCCTTTACTAACGGGAGAGCCTCCATCTCAAAGTCCTCTTGGTGCTAAGTAAATCCCAATAGAAAAGACATAATCTTATTCAAAATCAAAATACTTGGAAAAACATGATTAAACTATCAATCCAATCATAACTCATCATAGAGTAGATCCTTCAAATCATGATTTCATAATATACACTTACCTTTCTAAGCATCTAAATCATGATTTCATTTGTGAGAAAACCTTTCACAAATCATTGATACTTATCATCAAAAGCATTCATAGTTCATAAATCATCATTTTCATAAAACATGCTAACTTCATAGTCATAATCAAGTATAAAACATGGGTCCATATGAAATCAATTGAAAACCATGTAATTAAATAAAATAATGCATAATAAGATTGAAAATACACAACTGAATCATAATAAATAGGAACCATAGAGAATTGCATGTAACCCTAATCAAATTGAGTGAAATTGAACTGAAGATTGAGATTCTTTTGGTACCCAATGGATGAAGGGAAACCATTGGTGAATTCCCACATACCTTGATAATCAAAGCCCTATCAATGGAGGAACAAACCTTGAAGCCCTTGAAACCGTAGTTCTTTACCTTGGAGCTTATATGCAATCAATAAAAAACTATGTAATTGAATCAAATCATGCATAATAAGATTGAAAATACATAACTGAATCATAATAAATAGGAACCATAGAGAATTGCATGAAACCCTAATCAAATTGAGTGAAACTAAATTGAAGATTGAGATTCTTTTGGTACCCCATGGATGAAGGGAAGCCATTGGTGAATTCTCACATACCTTGATAATCAAAGCCCTAGCAATAGAGGAAGAAACCTCGAAGCCCTTAAAACCCTAGTACTTTGCCTTGCATCTTAAGTGAGAATTAGAGAAGAGGACATGATAGAATTCGATAGGTTTTGAGTGAATGAGAAAATTAAGGCTTAATTTGTAAGAGTAAAAACGATTATATGGTAGTTATAGGTCCAAAATGACATAGTTTAGGGGTTAATTGGGTAAGAAAAAACCAAAACACCCTTAATTAAAAACTGTCGAAGGACCCTACGACTTTGACCTACGGTCCGTAGGAACTTCTACAGACCGGTCATGGTCAGTCATAAAATCATTTACTGGGACATAAAATTTTGAAAAATTTCCATGAGACCGTTATACGGGTTGTCAACCTTTCTACGGTTCGTAGACCTCTTCTGTAGAACCCAACTTCAATTCCAAAATTTCACTAAGTCTGGATCACTTCTACGGATCCAACCTACAACCGGTAGACCATAAGACGACTCGTGAACTCTTGTCATAGACATGTGGTCTCAATTCAATTTCTTTGAATCACTCTATGGGCACTTCTTACAACCTATAGGTCCTCCTAAGATCCATAATGTCCATTCGTAGGTCATACATTAGAGACTTGACATTTTCAAAACTCAAACAAGGTCCTACAATGTCCTTCGTACGGTCCGTAGAACTCTATAGGGTCCGTAGATAGGTCTTGTAGATAACTGTATTAGTGCCAAACTAAACTTTTTCTTTCCAATCTGACTTTTTTAATTTTCAAGGTTTTACAAAAGGTGTGAATACATTTCTGTGTATTCTCTTGATTCTTCTCTTCTAAATATTCTTCGTGATTTGAGAATAGTTAATAGAGTATTTCTCGAACATTGAATTATATGAAACCCCTTGTGTTTATATTTGATAGCCAAGAATGTCGGACAACACTTTGCTTTGAGCAAGACAATATTTGATGTCTTGATCTCTTTTCTAACACCCAAGATTTAATGTATTCAAGTTGCAATATCTTGATCATTTTATGAATACCCAAAAATTTATGAGATATTCTAGATGCGATGTCTTGACTTATCTCTTATAAAGAGAGCAAGAGAGAAAGAGAGAGATAAAAACATTATTTAGTGGTCTTATAGTTGAACCGGTTGCCCTCATATTCGTTATTTTTAATATTTTCCTTTTGGCCCTTCAAGTAATAAAAACACGAACAAAAATATCTTTAATACTTAAAAATAAAATCAGAAGACAGGAAAGAATGTACAGGAAAAAAGTAATTCGTTAGACACATGTATGCCCTTTAAGGGATACGTCCAGTTCAGAACATTATGCCTTAAGAAGTTCATACACTAAATTTATATCTTATAAGGCATGACCTATACCTATTGAATTTTTTCTTTTTAATATTAAGGGTAAATGGTTGCCTTGTGAATTAGGATATATTATTGAACTTATGCCCCAAAATAAATATTTTCTAAATAGATTTGCCAAGTAAAATTAAGTCATAATCAATAGAGTATATACATCAAATCCTCCTAAACTTGACATCAAAACTCACTTTAGTACTTTAACTATACATGCGTTTAAATATCCGCCTTAACAATTTTGAAGTGATTAAATACCATCCTAAGAGCTGACGTGACAAAGTGAGTGTACTCACTCTCCTAAAAGCGTGTGAAATAATAAAAATAGAAAATTGAATGGTAAAATCATACACATAATATTTTTTTTATTGGTCAATCTATAACTAATAGTTTTTTTAAAAAAATTATAAGTTAATTTTTTTTAAAAAAGTGAAATTTCTTGATTATAAGTAAATGAAATTTGTGGGTTTGATTTTTGTTTTAAAAATTATTTAATCTTTTTGTTCTCTCTTTATTTTGTTGTCTTCCCCAAATGTCTTCTTCCGCATTGAAGCACTCCTTATACCTTTCTTCTTCCATATTAGTCATTCTTCCTTCATCTTCATCTCTCACCTCACCGGCCCTTCAATAATCCACAAACCCAACACCTAATTCATATTATTAAATGTAAACTTTCTTGAATTTTCAGTGACCCATTTCGATTTCTATTAGTTGTGATGCAAAAAATGTGGATTTATCAACTTTCTTATACAACATTCATTTTTTATTTGAGTTGTTAAGAAAAAGTAACTTTTAAAAAATATTATTCTTCGAGGGGCAGATTTGTGGGAAAGGGAGGTCGGGAAAAAAAGAAGCCAATGAAGGCTGAAAATAGTGAAAATTAATCAAGAAAGAAGAAAGAGAGACGGGGTAGAAGAGAAGGGGTGGAAGAAGGTGGGGAAAGTTTGATTATAAAATGCATTTTTAATTAATTTTAAAAAGTGTTTAAGAAAAAAGGTGAATAAGCAAAAAATGAAAGATTGAAAATTAATGACGTGGTGCTTACATGGTTGTGACGTGGTGTTTATATGGCTATGATATGTCAGATGAGAGTGGTATTCTACTCTCATGATTGTATTTAATTCACTTCAAAGATGTTAAGGGAATATTTAAACGTCCGTATAGTTTAAGTTCTAAAGTAAGTTGTGATGCAAAGTTTATGATTTTTTTTTAATGTGTTTCCTCTAATTAAAAATAGCTTTAACAATATATTTTCATTAAATAAGCAAAAGAGACACCCGAAACATAGTCAATATTTGAATTGGTAGTGTGCAATATCGGGTCGAATAAAATTTGAAAATGAGCCCAAAACATCTGTTGCCCCGACAAAAATCAACAGCCCGATTAAATCAGCGGTTGTTTTCTTATTCTCCAAGCTTCGGCCAATATACAAGATCATACATATCAGCTCTCTGGTTTCAAATCATCAGGTGTTTGGTGAAAACCGCAAACTCTGTTGCTATTGTTTCTATAATCAAGAGTGCGTTTTCAGTCTCTAATGGCATCTAAGGCAACAATAGATGTTCCTTCAAAGGGTGGGTTTAGCTTTGATTTGTGCAGAAGGAATGAGATGCTACTGAATAAAGGACTTCAGTCTCCTTCTTTCCTTAAGACTGGTACTACCATCGTTGGCTTAATTTTTCAGGTACACCAGATGTTCCTTGTTTTTTCAATTTTGGGTCTTAACTGCATTTGTCGTATCACTGGATACCGTTGAGCTAAACCCTTATACATTGAAGCTAAAAAGGGGAATCGCATTGTCGGTTTTGTTGAATTAAAACAAGCATTGAAAACAAACGGTAGGTGATCTCTTGCAGTATATCTAAACTCCGGTGGACAAAGTTATTTGGTATCTATAGTGGTGGGGTTTGCAAGTGGCGGAATGCTCCAGGTACAGGCAAACTGCTCCAACCTTAAATGACTGAAAAAAAAAGGAAAATTTAGTGTGATAGGCACAGGGCGTTAGCATTTGCCTACTGTATTTTCATTGAGATGCAAAAAAAAAAATTTGCAGAATTGTTTTTTGATTTAAAGGAGAAAAATACATTTGGTTTGGGTCATTTGCTTTGCAGTACAACATGGAAAGCATTTCAGCATCTCTTCATTTAGTTGGGAAAGATATCATTTCAGGCCTAAGGCATTTGAGTAGAGTGGTTACTGACTCTCTAACTAGTTGTTTGGACTAGATTTCTATGGTTTTGCAAATTATAGGAGAGACTTATTTCATTGCTTTTGAAGTTTCTTAAGATAGAAACCTTCATATGCATTAGATTGTATGTGCTGAAATAGATTTCATAGGTTGTATCTAGCCTGAATATTCTGCTACTGGTATAGAAATGTTTGGCTGTTGGAAGCATATGTTAAAAGGATTTTTCTGTGAGGAAACTGTGCAAGAAAAACAACTTTGCCTTACCATCAAAAACTTGTCTTTTTTGGAAATCCTTTGACAATTTGGAGTAAAAAGAGAGTTTTATTTTAGGCATGGGGAGTTTTGTGTGCCAATCGTTCTAAAGGATTCAAAATGATGGCTACTACTGGAAGGTATCGTCTTTCATTTAATACCTACACCCTTGTTTTGAGGGACACAAAGAAGAGATGAAGTAATAAAGTTGCTTAGTACACCAAGAAAATATTGGATTTGTGACTTAGGATTTCTTCTCTTCTTTCCTTTGCCTTCCCTTAATTCATTGTGCTTTGAAGTATGGAGTTCATAATGCCCTACTTAGTTTGATATATAAATACGAGAGAACTCTGCCTATATTTGCCCTTGGAGTCCTTTGAAGGGAATGTTTGACAAACTCTCACCAAGTTATTTGTGGGATGAATAGAACCATGATTTTGAAACTAAGATTTTGTTGTTACAACTGAATAGAACCATGAATTTGTCCATTCATTATAATTGATCTTCCTAACCTTCATTAGCAGATTTATGTATATCCAGATTCCAGGCCAAGACAGTTAACCTATATCAATTGATAAAAAGTACAATTCAGGGTGTGCTCGGTATGGAAAAAGATGTTTTTCAATTTTCTCATGTTCAGTTGGTCAAAATTTTTGGAAAACATTTTTTCTAGGATAACAAGAACCTTAAAAAATGAGGAAAATAACTTCCCTAGTGGAAGTAGGGATAACAAGTTCTACAAGTGGCATTCCTCATTGATTTTGTCCTCCCCAGCCTCCAACGCACCTCATCTTCACGCCCACCCTCGTAGATATTTCAACCTAATTAATTGCAAAGAGAATCACAATATATGAAAAGTGATGTTTGGTGGTAGAGAGGATTTTTTCTTTGGAAGGTAGATCCTCAGCTTATCCAATTGCCAACACCTATGTAAAATGTGACATGGAAGGTAAAGTAGAGAAATAAGTTTGTTCTTTTGGGGAAAAACAAAAAGTACGGAGAGTTTTTCTTTTTTCATCAAAGGTTGGAGGTGGAGGCTGCTGTAGATTTTGAAAAAAATTGTGCCATACTAATAGTAAGAGCTAAATATATTCGGATAACAAGTGGATAACAATGAAGTAAATTCACCTTATGGAGATCCATAAGAACAGTTTGGCCTCTGATGAAGGCTCACACCACTATCAGGGTATTTAATGGCTGCAATACATCTTTTTGGAGGGACAAATGGCTTGCCAATTATTGTCTAAAGGATCTCTTTCCAAACATTTATTCCCTGGATCTACAGCAAGAGAAAACAGTAGATAGAGCATTAGTAGAGTTGTGTACATTCAGAAGAAATCTAAATGATTGGGAAGTGGATACATTAGTAGAGTTGTATAGAACACAGGAAAAATTCAAAGGTACACAGGAGAGATATGATAGATTTTGATGGCAAGTACACGGTAGCGGAAGTTTCAGAGTTTTGCTCAAGCTTCTTAGCAGAGACATGCAGCAAGTGGCCAACGGGCAATGGAAGAACATCTGGAAAATTAAAACACCCTACAAGGTAGCATTTTTAGTTGGTTTGGTTGTTAGCCATGGAAGTGGTGCTGACTCATGTAAACCTTAGAAAGAGAAAAATCAACCTTTGCTCAAAGTGCTACATATGTGATGAAGAAGCTGAGACAGTCAGCTCTTTTATTTCTAAACTGTAAGATCTCAGACATGCTATGGAAGATCTTCATTAGTCTTAGAGGTATTGTTTGGACAATGCCAATTAAGATTACTGAGGTCTTGCTCAGCTGGGAAGAAGCAGGTGTAGGATTGACATACATAGATGGTGGATTGTCCCAACTTGCATTTGTTGGACAATCTAGAAAGAGAGAAATTTCAGATGTTTAGAAGACGCTAGCAGTTCAGTTCAGAGGATTAAGTTAAATTGCTTTGGACTTTTCTGTTTTTGATCTAACCAGAAATACATAGAAGATATTGTTTCAACTATAGACACCATAGTTTTTGTTAATGTTTCTGGAGCAGTTTTCTTCTTTTTCACTTGTAACTATGGTTTCAGCACAACCTAAGTGCTATTTTGATAAAATATATACAAAATGTTGCCTTCTCAAAAAAAACAACAACTCAGATATGGGGTTTGTTGTTAAATATCTGGCCATGGCATGGATGTTATGGCAAGCAGAGCTATCAAGAGTCGAGCATGTTTGTAGCTAATGTCTGTAACTTTGTTCTACAGTACATCAAAAAACTTTGTTTTTAATTTTTTTTTTCCAATTGGAATATTTTGAGTAGCTCGACAAAAAAGTACGATGAAACTCGTTTCATCAATACGATAGATATACTTGCAAAGACCTCCTAAATCTCCCTGCCAAGTGTTGAGTTTAGTATGAATTTGCGGCAGAAGTAGCCTCCCTCCATGCTAAACTTCAAGAAAAGAAAGGATTGGACTGTTCACCAATTCTAGAGCTTACCTCTCATCAAGGGAAGTGTGCTTTTACAGATTAAGTGGTGAGTAAAGAAGGGTGTGGTTTGACTTCTCAGCCATAGGAACAAGAATCCTCCAAAAGTAGTAGCATCACTTTGTAATTACAACCACAACAAAGCAACCACCCTCAGTCTTTAGTGATAGAAGCATTAGCTATTAGCTTGACGATATCTTCCATAAAGAAATTAAGAACCATATACATAGCTAACTGCATTGCTGAGTGCTACTTGTCAAAATATCTTTTCCATTCTTACATGGTGTTCGTTCTTTTTCTCCTCTTCACAGTATCTTAGATACACCTGCATCTTCCTTTTTTCTTTTCTTTTTTTAGTTTAAGGGTGATGTAGCTTTAATGAATGTCTGTGATTGATTATCTATGGGATGTTGCACAAGGGATCAGCAGACTCAGGAAGCTATGTTTAATATACATCTTTAAATCTTTTGTGAGGAAAATGTGGCCTTTTAAGAGTATCCATGATTGGTGCATGTTTTACCAGCAGACTTTGCAAGTGATTTTTATGTAACAGCTTAAGAATATCTCTTGTATTCCAGGATGGCGTCATTCTTGGAGCAGACACACGAGCCACTGAAGGACCGATTGTTGCTGATAAGAACTGTGAGAAGATTCATTACATGGCCCCTAACATATATTGTTGTGGAGCAGGAACAGCTGCTGATACTGAGGCAGTAACTGGTAATTTGAGTTTGATATTCATGTAATTCCGTTATCAATAATAACATCTCTTTCAAGTTTCAAATCCTACTCTCTCTCTCACACGTTAAGTAGCAACTGCTATTTTGTAGACATGGTCAGTTCCCAACTGAAGCTTCACAGGTTTCATACTGGTCGTGAATCCAGGGTTGTGACAGCTCTCACTCTTTTGAAGTCTCATCTTTTCAGGTGAAACATATGTTTTCATGTTGAATTACATCTTTCCGTGCAATTAAATTGCTAACACAGAGGCTTAACTATGCTCTCTTAACCAGCTACCAGGGGCACGTCTCAGCTGCTTTGGTCCTTGGTGGGGTTGATGTCTCAGGGCCACATCTGCATACTGTGAGTGGTCTTGTGTTTGATTCACCTTGGTATATTCTTATTTTTTCCATTGTTAATGGCCTCTTCTCAGATTTATCCACATGGATCAACTGATACTCTGCCATATGCTACAATGGGCTCTGGTTCCCTTGCAGCTATGGCTATCTTTGAGTCAAAATACCGGGAAGGGTTAAGTGTAAGTTCATTTTTTGCAGCTATGTTTAGTCCACTGAATGTGGCCTCTATTTTACATTGTTAATTATCAAAATGTTGAGATGGAATTTTGGTGCAGAAAGATGAAGGGATAAAGCTAGTTGCGGAGGCCATATTGTCTGGGGTGTTCAATGATCTTGGTAGTGGAAGCAATGTTGATATCTGTGTGATAACAAAGGTTTAATCTCCTTTTAGCAATCAATGACAAATTTTTCATCTTATTATACATGAATCCATGTTCCCTATTTTGCTAGTTTCAACTCCTATACTGATTTGTTAGGGTCACACGGAGTACTTAAGGAATCATATGTCGCCTAATCCCCGGACCTACCCACAGAAGGGTTACTCATTCCCTAAAAAAACTGGTTAGTATTCTCATACTTGTCAGCACCCAATATTATAAATGAGGAATACCTTGTTAAAATATATAAGTTAGTGTCTGAAAAATGCTTAGCATTTAGCCTGGACTTTACTAATGTGGGTGGTTGAATTGTGGTTACAGAAGTTCTTCTTACAAAGATTATACCATTGAGAGAGATGGTAGAGGTGATTGAAGGTGGAGATGCTATGGAAGAATGAGTTCCAGGAGTGTTGCATTCTCAAACAATTTCCAGAGTATCAAGTGTTTGTAATTTTCTAAGTGACCTGCTCCATCTGTGTTATTCGATATAGATTTAAACAAATTGTTGCTGGAGAATGAAATATCCGCTTGGGCTGAATGAAGGATTTTGTAGTTTGTTTGTGTTGCCCTGCTGCATTCAATAGTTTTGCTAGCAGTGGAAGTCTTAAAGTTTTTTTGGGTTGTTCGGCAGAGATGTTTGCCAGGTGCTTGCAACGTAAAGAATATATCTGTCGTAAATTATGCCGAAAGGAACCCACGAAAAAAATTATGGTGGGTGAGGCATATCATGCCATAGATTTCTTTAATTGATCAAAATACATGTTGTGGATCCCACACCATCATAACTTCTCCTTTTCTCTTCTCACTTCTCCAACTCCACCTTTCATGTACCGAGTTTGGAGCCAAAATTATCACCTTTTTCCTTCGAAATGCATAAAGGGTCACTCAGTTTTTAATTTAACCAAAAGGGGAAATTTGCTCCCTGTGCGGCGAGATATGTTTTTGAATTAACTGCTGTTAACAGCATAAAATACACGGTCATCTCGCTTCATAATCAGTGAGATATGTTTTGCGATTCTCTTTTTTTTTTTAAAAATTACATCTCGCTGCCTGGGCAGCGAATTTGTCAAAAAAAAAAAATTCCCAACTTTTTTTTATTTTGAAGTTATGTTGTGAGGTACATTGCATTCTGAAAAGATCACACCAAAACTCTCATCCAACTATGTCATAATAACTTGAGAAAAGGCTTTCTTCCACTTAATATTCATCCATCTCTAACACCTTCTTTGGATGGTTGTTACACGTTGTATTGTATTGTTAGTTTAAAAACAATGTTTGTTTTGATTGTTACTTAAATTTTATTATATCGTATATTTAAATCCATCGTTATGTAATAACGAAAAGACCCATTTTATGTAATGATCAATTTGGGGTGATTGTATCGTTACCTTAAAAACAATGTTTGTTTTGATTGTTACTTAAATTTTATTATATCGTATCATTTAAATCCATCGTTATGTAATAACGAAAAGACCCATTTTATGTAATGATCAATTTGGGGTGATTGTATCGTTACCTTAAAAACAATGTTTGTTTTGATTGTTACTTAAATTTTATTATATCGTATCATTTAAATCCATCGTTATGTAATAACGAAAAGACCCATTTTATGTAATGATCAATTTGGGGTGATTGTATCGTTACCTTAAAAACAATGTTTGTTTTGATTGTTACTTAAATTTTATTATATCGTATCATTTAAATCCATCGTTATGTAATAACGAAAAGACCCATTTTATGTAA
>JAJOOO010079800.1:0-21527 GCA_029582685.1 Solanum piurae
TCTTCAATAAACTGCTGCTCTGAAGGCCCTTATAGATGCTTTATCAATGCAACTTTACGACTTGTTCAGAAATATGTATGTATAAATGTTGCATTATGAAAGTACAAGTAGATAAAAATGTTGGATTCTAGGCTCATGTTAAAGAAATATTCTCGAACATTAAAAAATTAAAAATGAGTCTAACCTAGATAACTCAAACGCTCAGCAATGACTTGGGACATGAAGGACAACAAATCTATGTTAATAGACATATCTTTTGTAGTTTAAGATATTACTTTTATTTAGAGTTGATTTTTTTTTCATATTCTTCAAATTAAGTTTGCCGAAATATTCATAACTCACACGAAAATTATTTAGAAGAGCCGAATGAGAAGGAAAAAAAAGAAAAACATTAAAAGGACGAAAAGTTTAGTCCAAGTGGGATAATATACATACCAAATGAAAAATAATCAATATAATTTTAAGGAAACAACAAAACAGCGAGAAAAAATATACATTAAAGGGAGTAAACTATGAGATATCCAATGATGATGACAAATCATTCCAACCAGAAAAGTTCCTATGTTTTGGAATAACATACCACAAAAAATTGACTAATTCTTCAATCAACTTTCAAATCATTAAAGTACTCATAATATCCATTGATAAAATTTAGTAAAAATGGATAACAACAACATAAAAACCAAAAAATATGGGCATGCAAAGTTATTAACTCTCAGAGGATTTTTTAAAGAACACAAAATCGCATCCTTGTATGTGAAGGAATGACATTGTTGATGAAGAAATTATAGATTTGTAAGGGCTTTTTTATTGGACCTTCAACAATTTCAGTAGAGAAAACTTGTTTGAATACCCACTTAACATTTGTTATTTAATATGTACTAACAAATACTTATAACAATAACTTCGCATAAACATAAAAAACAAGTTTAAAGCATGTACTCAAAAATAACAATTAATAATATAAGCACACATTAATGACTGTAAAAAACATACCAGGATCTTAAAAGATAGAATGAAACAAAATGGAAAAAATCGTGCCCATTGAATGCACAGTGTGCCCTTAAGGAAATTATTCTCTTCTAGTACCAGATGTTTAAAGGAATAGATCCTCTCAAGATAGAGCGATTATATTCACCAGTGTATTGATACAAAAACAGTGGTGTCAATGAGCCATTCAACAGGAGCAAAGTACACAAATATTTAATTGTCCAGAAGAAGAAGAAGAAGAAGAAGAAGAAGTATTTCAAAATTTTCGTTGTTTTAAAAAGAGAGGAAAGTCCTCTATTTATAGACAACAAAGGGTAGTATGAACAAATGATTATTGTGTCTTATCGGAAAGGTTACAACTCTTAGGAAAAGTTACAACCCTTCGCAAAGGTCACAACCTTTCATAAAAGTCACTATTTTTCATAAAAGTGGCAACTCTTCATAAAAGTCACAACTTTTCATAAAAGTTACAACTTTTCGAAAAGGTTACAACTCTTTGGAAAAGTTACAACCCTTTGGAAAGGTCACAACCTTTATAAAAGGCACAATTTTTTATAAAAGTTGGAACTCTTCATAAAAGTCACAATTTTTCATAAAAGCCACAACTTTTCATGAAAGGGGAAGGCTAGTTTTGGAAATAAAATAAATTAAAAGGGAATCCTGGTTTGTGGTGGCGCCACGTAGGCGGGCATAGGGTTCTCTTATATATATATATATATGATTAAGGTCTACTTAACCTTATACGATTCTAGGTAAGGGTTCTAATTTATCCTAAAGGGAAGGGGTAAGACATCCTTTAAGATCCGTTAAAAAATAGTTAACCGGCCAAACTTATGTTAATTAATTAAACTAAAAAATAATGCTAAAGAATTTGCAAAAATTCATGAGTGGAAAACATTTTAACATTTGAAAAACTCTTTTATATTTGGAAAGAATTGACTTGCATTTTTCTTTTTTTTGAAAACAAAAGATAATCACTTGTTTAAAAAGACAATTGTTTGTACAAAATTTGGTACGAAAATGCATACTAAAAGAAAGGTTTCAGTATATGAAATTAATGCACATGTCTTAAAATTTGTTTGCACCTTGAAACACATTCTACATTTGAAAATTGATTGAAATAGAATGACAAAAACTTGAAAAGAAGAAATTAAAAAGTCATTTGCTTAAAACTATTTTATTAGTCTCTAAAGTCATGGTATTAAAAACACAGTACAAAATCTAATTAATGACCCCAAAAAAATGCTTCTTTTAAAAAATCAAATTGAGCTTAAATAAATGCTAGGTTTAATTCACAA
Source organism: Solanum piurae (assembly GCA_029582685.1). Classification (NCBI taxonomy): domain Eukaryota; kingdom Viridiplantae; phylum Streptophyta; class Magnoliopsida; order Solanales; family Solanaceae; genus Solanum; species Solanum piurae. Next base: position 2,289 of record JAJOOO010079800.1, read on the forward strand.
AAGGAAAAGCTCACATATGATAGATAGTTTATCGATAATTAGATTGTGGGTAACTAAGTAATTAGATTTAAACGTGATCATTTTTCCTATGTTGATTATCCCAAATAAAAAAAAACTAAAAACACATCTAAATCACATAAGTAAGTTCATCATGTTAAGAAAAATAAATAAAAACAAATAAATGCTAAAGATATAAATTGACATAGGCGACTCCAAATGAGTTTCACTCGTTTTGTTTGCTATTCCATGAGACTGTATTTTGGCGAGAGTCCTCAATTCGGACTCCATTTTTGCTCCAAAGTTCATGCAAGTAAAGAAAGGGTAAAGAGATTAGTAAGACAATTCAACTTTAATCGATATTGAATAAGTCAAGAATAGAGCCAAATAAAGTAACGCCACAAAATACATTCCAAGATACAAATTAAATTGCAAGCATCAGAAAAGATACATGACGATTTTTGAACCAAACTCGAATGCAAAATGTTGGTATTTATAGGAATGAATCAGGGTTCTTGGCTCAAGTTTTAGTGGGATTTCAAGAATCAAATTAGTCGTTTTGAATTCAAAATCAATCTCTGAACTTACTCTATCCAAATCGCAGAAGTCTCTTGGCATCTTATGTTGGCCAAATCTACTACGGAGAGGGAAAAAGGAGAAGAGGTAAAGAAGTGTTCAAGGTTTGCACGAAAATAGGACTGGTGAATCTGTCAATGGCTAAAGATAGTTGGAGTTTTCTCTATAAAAAGAAAAAAGGCCAGAAAAAATGAAGGGGATAAGGCAACAACTATTATGATTTAGAAGATAGGTTTAGGGTTTCTATCTTAAGTTGGGCAGATTTGGATTTGGGCTGCACATAGGGCTTTTGGGCCGAATTTGGGGGCTATTTGCCTTTCTTTTTTTAAATTATGTTGGGCTTCTTACTTAATTAATAACTGATACAATATATGTTAAATGTCACGCCCCAAACTCAAGGGGCGTAACTGGCTCCCAATGCCAAAACTCAGGCTCGAGCCGACCCTGTTGAACCATTTGCTACTAGTGCATGGCAGCGACACGCAATCAAGAAAACAAACAAGTATATCTCAGCTTAAAATTAAGCCCTCGGCTGGCAAGTCCCTTGTCAACAGATCTATAAAAAATAGCTACTCCCAAGAGTTCAAATAAAGAAATAGCCAACTAGCACAGAAGTCTTGATTGGGCCGTCGAGGCCACCATGATCTCTATACCGAAACTGAAAGCAGGTATATATCAAGACAATACATCAAATAGCTAACAAGTTTCAACAAACCAACAAACTAGGCCAGCATGACCATAATGTAGCTATACACCCCACACACTAGTCTGCAAGCCTATAAGAGTAGTAGAGAATGGTGGAACAGGGCCCCAGCCTACCCATAAAAATATATACAACAAAAGCTAACAAACCTCCCAACTCTGGCAGCTCCGGAGGAAAGGGGATAGCCAATCGAATAGAAGTCAATCCTGCTACTGCTGAGGAGGTCTACTGGGTCTTATGTCGGGACCTGCAGACATGAATGTAGTACCCCCAGGCAATGGGGCATCAGTACGAAATAATATACCAAGTATGAAAAACAATTGACTATGAGCAGATATCCTAATATACTTGGAGTAATCCGATAAATAAATCAAGGATAAGATAAGTGTACTGGCCTGCTCCTAAATCTAAACATATAAAAAATAATAAAACAACAACCTAACCAAGCCCTCATAAGCTCAACAGGTACAAACAACACACAAAACCACCTACCCAGGTCCCCATAAGCCCAGAAGGTGCCAATTAGTCTATATACCCCTATTGGTAGTCCTCTAGCCCCGTAGGAAGTCACATAGCCCTCTTAGGCAATAATATTTTCCTGTAGGAAGCACATAGCTCTCTTAAGCATCAATATAGCTTATAGACAACTCATATCCCTCTTAGGCATTAACATGGCCTTGTAGGCAACTCATAGCGTTCTTAGGCATCAATATACCACCGTAGGTCACTCATAGCCTTTCTAGGCATCAATATAGCCCTGTAAGAAACTCATAGCCCTTTTAGGCATCAATATAGCCCTGTAGGCAGAACATAGCCCTTCTAGGCATAGATCACATTCCTGCAGCTAACCACAATTACCCCAAGGGCAACAATAACAATCCAATAGGCTAAAAGCGAGCAATTTAGCTATAGGCAACCTATATGAATAGCCTCTAAGTCTTGTCCAACATAGGGATGCTACTAACTGAATAAGAATCCTGACAAGGGAGGATTATATCCACTCAAGCAGCCAACAATAAAAAATATTGGCTACAAGTATAACAAGGATAACAACCCAATCACATTGCTTCTAAGATTTAAGGAAACATGCCATAAGAAAGGAAAAGTCTTAACATACCTTTTTTGCTGAATTCACGTGGCCTAACGATTTTACTCATAAACTCCTCGATACTACAACAAGGCAGGACCATAATCAACACACAAGAATAGAAGATACCACGATAATCTGATAAAAGATATGTATTTCCATGGCAAATTGCTATTTACGGCTTATCAAAGCTACATTTTATGAAAGAAGGGTCTTAGCTTGGTCCTAAGTTAGTAATACATTTCAAAACCTTAAAATATGTCCACACCCTTGCCGTCCCAATACCAAAGTATGATATGCTATGAAATCGATAAAACAAATTATACCATGATGACGAGCTTAACGTGTAGAACAACTTTCGTCAAGGACTTAAGTCGAGAAAATCTATAATTTGGTTGATCCTAGAAGTGGGTTTTCTAAGTTTTCTGGTTCTTAACTGAAAAAATGAAGAAAAGTCGAAGAAGAAGATATATAAAAACTTCCACCGACCTAGGGCCTCACCTCACGTGTCTGTTTGCACAGTCTCGCAAAAATGTGAATATCTCTCTATTCATAAGTCATATGAATAAATGATTTGATGCGTTGGAAACTAGACCCGTAGACCTTAGATTTGATAGGTTGTGGGTCCCATAAATCTTTATAGATTGGGAGAAAACCTCTGAGACATTTGACCTAAATTTCAGAGAAATCTTTAAAAAGGAACTTCCGATAACTTTCGCCAACTTTTATTTTGCCACTTACCTAACTTCAAAACTTGAGATACAACCCTTGAACACTTAAATTATGACATACCACATTATTACTAATTTATTACCCACCCTCTTGTCTTTTTGCGAAGGTACTAGTTAACTTAGACGTTTCAAAAAGTTGGGGTGTTATATCCTTCCCCCTTAGAAACATTCGTCCTCGAATGAAAAATCTGAGTCATGCGGTTAAGTCCTTAGAAGATGCAAAACTTTAGGCAGAGTATCCTTTGTAAATGTGACTATCCAGGAACCTGAAACGCAGAAGTTCTAACCTAGGCATCTCACAGGATGACATAAATAGCTAAGCATTATAGCTCCACAATAACAGTGCGATAAAAAATACAACGACAACAACAATAATAATAAGCAACAATATAAAAAATCAGATAGGTAACTTACTTTACTGCATTAATATAAACTGATATGCCATCTCCCTGGGGTATGAAACAAGTGAGGATATTTGGACCTCATGTCATCCTCAGCTTTCCAGGTTACCTCTTCTCTATTCTTGTTTCTCCACAATACTTTAACCTAAGCCACCACTTTGGTCCTCAATTTATGGACCTGTCGATCTAATATGGCAATTAGATTTTTCTCGTAGGATAACTGCTCTGTGATCTGAACATCCTCAACTCGGAAAACCCGAGAAGGGTCTCTTACACACTTCCGTAACATCGATACATGGAAAACTGGATGAACAAATTCTTTCCCCGAAGGCACTTCTAACTCATAAGCCACTCGTCCTACCCTCTAAAGCATCCAGTATGGCCCAATGAATCTTGTACTAAGCTTGCCTTTTTTACCAAATATCATAACACCCTTCATAAAAGAGACTTTTAAGAATACCCGGTCATAGACACAAAACTCTAAGTCCCTTCGTCGCACATTTGAGTGTGACTTCTGTCGTCTTTGAGCTGTTAGGAAACTCTCCCGAATGAACTTAACCTGATCCACTGTCTGCTGTACTAAGTCGGGTCCAATCAACCCTGACTCACCTACCTCGAACCATCCAATGGGGGATCTACACTTTCTCCCATACAAAGCCTCATAAGGTGCCATCCCGATGCTGGAATGATAACTATTATTGTATGCGAACTCAATAAGAGGCAAGTGGTCATCCCAAATTCCCTTGAAGTCTAGCGCGCACACTTGTAACATATCCTCGACTGTCAAAATTGTGCGCTTAACCTAGCCATTTGTCTGAGGGTGAAATGCTATACTAAAATTAACATGTGTCCCCAGTCCTTTCTTGAAGGACTTCCAGAAGTTAGCGGTAAATTATGCTCCTCTATCAGAGATAATAGATAATGGGACACCGTGTAGCCTAACAATCTCTTTAATATAGAGCACTGCATAGTCTTTGGCTGTAAAAGTAGCCCTGAGTGGTAAGAAGTGGGCTGATTTTGTTAGTCTGTCAACCATTACCCAAATAGAGTCAAACTTGTGACGCGATCGAGGTAACCCTATAATAAAATGCATATTAATTGCTTCCCACTTCCACAAAGGAATGGCTATCTCCTGAACTAGCCAAGCGGGCTTTTGGTGCTCAACCTTCACCTATTGGCAGTTAGGACACTGTGCCACAAACTCATCAACGTCCTTCTTCATCCCGTGCCACCAATAGATCTCCTTAATATCATGGTACATCTTCGTTGAACCAGGGTGAATATAATAACGGGAAGGATGTGCCTCTTCCATAATCTGATGTCGAAGCCCTGCAACATCCGAAAGACATAATCGACCGCTATATCTGAGGACTCCATTTCTTGCTATATCAAATGCTAAAGATTGCTGATCCTGAGTCTTGGCTCTGAGCTGCTCTAAGCTAGGATCCTCTTGTTGCCGTGCGTTTACTTCTACAACTAGAGATGATACGACTGTGTCATGAATTATGACCCCACTATCATCTGCCTTTAACAATCTGACTCTCAAGCTAGCTAATTGATGAAGCTCTTGCGCTAGCTCACGCTTCTCAACACCTAAATAGGATAAACTACCCAAAGATCTTCGACTGAGGGCATCGGCTACCACATTCGCCTTTCCTGGATGATATAAAATATCCATATCGTAATCTTTCAGTAACTCAAGCCATCGACACTGTCGCATATTTAACTCCTTCAATTTAAAGATATATTGTAGGTTTTTATGATCTGTGAAGACGTCAGCATGAACCCTATACAAATAGTGTCTCCAGATCTTTAACGCATGCACAACTGCAACCAACTCTAAATCATGGGTCAGATAGTTCTTCTTATGATTCCTCAACTTCCTTGAAGCATATGTGATAAACTTACCATGTTGCATTAGAACACATCCCAACTCAACACCAGAAGCATCATAGTACACCGCATTGCCTTTTGAACCCTCTGGCAATGGTAGAACTAGTGTTGATGTCAACCTGTCCTTCAACTCCTGGAAACTATGATCGCAAGCCAACTTAGCTACTTTTTGAGTCAACTTCATTAATGGTGCTGAAAGTGAAGAAAATCCCTCTACAAACTTTGTGTAGTACCCAGCTAACCGTAAGAAACTACGAACCTCAGTCGGAGTCATGGGTTTGGGCCAAGTCTTTACGACCTCAATATTTTGTGTATAAACTGCAATGCCTACATCTGATACAATATGGCTTAAGAAAGCTACAAAGTCCAACCAGAACTCACACTCAGAAAAGTTTGAATAATGTTCTTGGTCTCGAAGAACCTGAAGGACTACTGCAGATGATTTGAATGCTCAGCTTTTGAACGTGAATACACCAAAATATCATCAATAAATACAATTACAAACAAGTCTAGATATGGCCTGAATATACTATTCATCAGGTCCATGAACACTGCTGGGGAATTAGTTAATCCAAAAGACATTACCAAGAACTCAAAGGGTCCATATCTTGTTCTAAAAGCTATCTTTGGAAAGTGTTTCTCCCGAACTCGTATCTGGTGGTACCTTGATCTTAAATCAATCTTTGAGAAGCACTCGACACCTTGTAACTGATCAAACAAGTCAGCGATCCTCGGAAGGGGACACTTATTCTTTATAGTCTCCTTATTCAGTTATCGGTAATCGATACACATTCTTAGTGAGCCATCATTCTTCCTCATGTATAACACTGGCGCACCCCATGGTGAAGCTAGGCCTAATAAAACCTTTATCCTACAAGTCTTTTAGCTGATCCTTCAACTCCTTTAGCTCATCAGGAGCCATTCTATAATGAGGGATATATATGGGTTGTGTACCTGGTAGCCTATCGATAACAAACTAAATTTCCCATTCTAGAGGAATATCAGGGAACTCTTCTGGAAATTCATCTACAAACTTATTAACTACCGAAATAGATTGAAGAGTCGGTGGTTTTGCATCTATATCATGAACACGAACAAGATGATAAATAAAACCCTTAGTAATCATCCTCCTCACCTTAAGATAGGAAATAAACCTACCTTTTGGCATTGCCGTATTGCCTTTCCATTCCCAAACTGCCTCTCTTATTAAGTGGAATCTAACAATCTTTGTCGAGCACTCAACATTAGCATAACAAGATGCTAACTAGTCCATACCCATAATGACGTCGAAATTGACCATCTCTAACTCTACCAGGTCTACAGAGGTCTGACGGTTGATAATTTCTACCGTGCAACCTCGATAGACTCTCCTGGCAATAATAAACTCACCAACTGGTGTAGATACAATAAAGGGTCGATCTAATGACTCTGCTACTATACATAACTTACCCGCAATAAATGGAGTAACATAAGATAGAGTAGATCTAGGATCTATTTAAGCATAAACACAATGGGAGCAAACAATCAATGCACTTGTCACAACACCAGGTGATGACTCTGAATTTTGTCGGCCACCTAGTGAATATGTATGGTTCTGGAAACTACCAGAACTAGATGATCCCTCTCTGCCTCCGCCTCTACCACTACCTGCTGAAGTCTGGGGTCCACGCCCAATAGACTGTGCTGATGAGAAGGAACCTACTACTGACCTGGTTGACTGACCTATATCAACCTGACCATTGGTCGGACAGTTCCTACACCCATGCCCCTCCTGTCCACAAGAATAACAACATGTGAAACCCTGCCTGCATCTCTCGAAATGCATCCTACCGCAAGTAGCGCAACGCGGTGAAGCTGTCCTAGCCTGGACTGAACCCCTCTACTGCTGAGAGCCTGATGCTCGTGAACCCTCACCTGGACCTGACTGTCCCTGACGATCAAATCAACTACCCTGGAACTGTTGTGGTGGAGGTCTAGGTGGCCTAATAGAATATCGAGGCTTGGGACCACCCTAAAAAATCTCCCTGTGAACCAGCGGGCCTAGCCCTCTTCTCTCTCTCTCTCGACCCTCTAACTCATATACTGTAGATGTCGGCGATCCTCTATTCCTTGTTTAAAGGCCTGAATTCGCAAGATATCCATATTATCATTTAGTGTAGCGGTAGAACAAACGTCGATATAGTCTGAGTCAAGCCCTCCCACAAATGTACGTACCATGTCATGCATCATATCAACAAATGTTGGTGTATATCTAGCCAATGAATCAAATCTCAGCCCGTACTCTCGGACACTCATGCTACCCTGTCGGAGGTTCAGAAACTGGTCCACCCAGCCATCCCTAATCTCTCTCGGCAAATAGTGATCTATGAAAGCTTCTGTAAAGCTATCCCAAGTGGGTAGAGGTGCATCTTTTCCCTTAGATCTCTCCCAACTTTCGTTCCACAATACTGCAATATCGCGAAATCAAATGCTGCTAACTTAACGGACTCAGTTGCTGAGGCATACATGCCTCTGAAGATCCTATGAAGTTGATCAACAAAGTGTTGAGGGTCCTCTCTTCGATCTGTCCCTGTAAACTGTGGAGGATCCAAGGCAAGAAATTCATGAAATCTCAAACTTTCGGGTCCTTCAGAAGGTCCATCAACATCTGGCGCAATTGGCTAGCGCTTTGCAACTACTAACTGTGCTAACATACATACTGCACTCTTGAAATCCTGATCATATGGAATAGGAAGAGCTAGAGGTGGTACTGTTGGTGGAGCCGGGGGTCCTGTAGCCCTCAGAGGCTCCTGAAACGGTGGAGAAGCTATAGGGGGTAGAGAAGATGTCTCCCCTTGGGTCTCACAATGAGCTACCTCCATCTGTGGTACCTTACCGTTACCCTCACCTGCAGCTGTATCTAGCCCTTGGGAAGCTGTGGTATGTCTGGTATCAGCCATCTCTATTTGCATACAAATATCAATTATAAGCCAGAAACCTCAACACTTAAGACACCGTTCTATAGCACGAGGTGAGCAAAAGAATGATAGTCATTCTAATATGCCTGGTAGCTTCTTGCTTATTGAATGTGGTGCACAACACATTTATAAACAAGATTCTACTAGACACGGCGTGCATACTCCCTAGGATACGGCGTTGCTCTGATACAAGGTTTTTCACGCCCCAAACTAAAGGAGCGCAACTGGCTTCTAATGCGAAAACTCAGGCACGAACTGACCATGCTAAACTATTTTTTACTAGCGCATGGTAGCCACACGCAATCAAGAAAACAAACAAGTATATCTGGGCTTAAAATTAAACCCTCGGCTAGCAAGGCCCTTGTCAACAGATCTATTAAAAAAATAGCTATTCCCAAGAGTTCATATAAAGAAATAGCCAATGAGCACATAAGTCCCGATTGGACCATCGAGGCCACCATGATCTCTATACCAAAACTGAAAGTAGGTATATATCAAGACTATACATCAAACAACTAACAATCTTCAGCAAACCAACAAACTAGGCCAATATGGCCATAATGTAGCTTTACACCCCACACACTAGTCTACAAGCCTCTAAGAGTAGTAAATATTGGCGGGACAGGGCCCCAACCTACCCATAAAAATATTTACAATAAAAGTTAATAAAACCTACCAACTCTGGCAGCTCCAGAGGAAAGGGGCTAGCCAATCGGATAGAAGTCAATCCTGCTGCTGAGGAGGTCTACTGGGTCATCTGTCAGGACTTGCAGGCATGAATATAGTACCCTAGGCAATGGGGCATCAATAAGAAATATTATACCAAGTATGAAAGGTAATAGACTGTGAGCAGGTATCCTAATATACTGGGAGTAATTCAATAAACAAATCAAGGATAACATAAGTGTACTGACCTGCTCCTAAATCTAAACATATCAATAAAAATAAAACAACAATCTAACCAAGCTCCCATAATCCTAGCAGGTACAAACATCTCACAAAACCACATACCCGGGCCCCTATAAGCCCAGAAGGTGCCAATCAGTCTATATACCCCTATCAGTAGTTCCCTAGCCTTGTAGGCAGTCACATAGCCCTCTTAGGCAATAATATTGCCCCGTAGGAAGAACATAGATCTCTCAGGCATCAATATAGCTTATCGACAACTCATAACCCTCTTAGGCAACATCATGGCCCTGTAGGCAGCACATAGCCATCTTAGGCGTCAATATAGCCCCGTAGGCTACTCATACCCCTTCTAGGAATCAATATAGCCTCATGGGCAACTCATAGCCTTCTAGGCATCAATATAGTCCCGTAGGCAGAACATAGCCCTTCTAGGCATAGATCACATTCCTGCATCTAACCACAATAGCCCCAAGGGCAAGAATAACAATCCAATAGGCTAAAAGTGAGCAATTTAGCTATAAGCAACCTATACGAATAGTCTCTAAGTCGTGTCCAACATAGAGACGCTACTAACTGAATAAGAATCCCGACAAGGGAGGATTATATCCACTCAAGCAGCCAACAATCAACAATAATGGCTACAAGTATAAAAAGGATAACAACCCAATTACATTGCTCCTAAGCTTTAAGGAAACATGCCGTAAGAAGGGAATAGACTTAACATACCTTTTTCGTTGAATTCAAGTGGCCTAACGACTTTTACTCATGACCCCCTTGATACTACAACAAGGCAGGACCATAATCAACTCACAAGAATAGAAGATACCACGATAATCCGATAAAAGATATGTATTTCCGTCGCAAATTGCTATTTGCAGCTTCTTAAAGCTAGAGTCGACGAAAGAAGGGTCTTACCTTGGTCCTAAGTTCGTAATACACCAAAAAACCTTAAAATATGTCCAAACCATTGCTGTCCCAACACCAAAGTATGATATGCTACGAAATCGATAAAACAAATTATACCATGATGACGAGCTCAACGCGTAGAACAACTTTCATCAAGGACTTTAGTCGAGAAAATCTATAATTTGGTTGTCCTAGAAGTGGGTTTTCTAAGTTTTCTGGTTCTTAACTGAAAAAAATGAAGAAAAGTCGAAGAAGAAGATATATAAAAAGTTCCACCGACCTAGGGCCCCACCTCACATGCCTGCTTGCACAGTCTCCCGAAAATGCGAATATCTCTCTATTATGAAGTCGTATGAACGAATGGTTTGATGCGTTGGAAACAAAACTCGTAGACCTTCGGTTTAATATTTCGTGGGCCCCATAAATATTTATATGTTGGGAGAAAATCTCTGAGACATTTGACCCAAATTTCAGAGAAATCTTTAAAAAGGAACTTACGATAACTTTCGCCAACTTTTATTTTTCCACTTACCTAACTTCAAAACTTGAGATACAACGCTTAAAAAATTAAAATATGACATACCACATCATTCTTAATTTATTATCCACCCTCTTTGTCTTTCCACGAAGGTACAAGTTAATTTAGACGTTTCGAAAAGTCGAGGTGTTACATTAAAAAATGACAACTAATAATTTACATAATAATAATATCAATATTACAAATTTACGCTAATATAAAATATAAAATATAAAATATAAAATATAAAAGAAGGATTTATAATTAGTTTAATAAGTACGAAACTTGAAATAAAGCGACAACAAATAATTTTCTTAAGAAAAGAAGGTATAAAAAGTGATAATAGTAATTTCAATAATAAAACATATATAGTTTTAGTAGATAAATAGTTGTAGTAGTAAAATAGTTGTGAAAAATGAATATTTGATACATTATTAAATAAGAAGCTCAGAAACAATAAATTAGAAGAAAGGAGGGTCAAAATTCGGTGTTAACAGCTTGTCCCTCTTTGACCAGAGACGATGTAAGAGTTTTTGGCAAAGAAGTTGACGTAGTAGCCAATTTTGTCACGAACAACAAATACGACCTTGGGAGAGTATGATAAAATATGAGCATTGGATAACTGATGAGGTAGAGAATTTTGAAAACAAGGTAGTCGCGAGCTTACAAAAATTGCTCCAATATTGAATTATGATGTTATTGGATATTGTGATCGAGGAGAGTATTTGAGATTGGAGTCGAGCAGAGTTCAAGGTAGACCTTTGACCTTTGTTGGAAAGCTAAACTTTCACAATAAATTTTCCAGTTCACTGTTTAGATAAAGTTCCACGTTGAATTATGGCTCTTGTTGCTGCATGTAGATTGTATTTTCTGCCAAATCTTGATAAAATTGTTAGGAAATAATATAATGCTAGAAATATAATTAAATATTTTATGATAAATATTATACAAGATTTTATGTATACTTAAATGCCGAGCAATGGATATTTCGACGCTAATTTCGTCGCTATATTGTAATTAATTATATCGCTATCCCTTTGTTGCTAATTTTGTGGCTAAATTTATGGCGCATAAAATTGGCGCCAAATTTTTACAACGGAATTGGTATTTCGTCGCTAGGCTATTGCTATATATGGCGTTAATTTACTTTTTATATATCGACGTAATTATAAATCCGTAGCTGATCCATCGTTATATAGCGACGAAAATATGTTTGTTGCTAAAATCCATCACTAAACGCTGATTTTTTTGTAGTGATATTTTTACATAAAAATGTGGATAAATTCTATAAGCTCTTCCATACCCATAAATCTATCATTAGACGTGTAACATATTAACTGAATAGCTCCAAGGTTACTCATTAAAGTAGTGACTAACTTGGACAAGTTCTGAATATCCCATATTTAGCACATTTTATCCTAGTTCAAATTGCAAACGTTAGGGCATCAGGATGCCACGTTGATGAAAATGAGTAGTCCACAAGTCCACACAAAGGATAAAAAACGTTTCCATTCCCACCATAGTCAACCAAAATTCCTATCGCGATCAACAAGCAAAAAACAAGCACCATAAATTTTCTCCCCAAGATCATTTAGTTGGAGTGAGCTATGTCGTATGAAAAAAGAGATGAAAATTACATAGAAGATGAATATGAAATGGAAGAACTAGATTATTTTGTTGATGAGTTCCCAGGCGTAGACTTGGGTGGCTTTTATTCGGGTGTAGATGAGTTGAGAGGCATAGACTTGGATGACTTTGATTTGGATGTAGATGAGCTCTTAGACGTAGGCTTAGGTGGCTTTGACTTAGATGTAGATGAGTATGATTACATAAATAAAAGAATGTAAGATATTTTGGCTTAGAGGTAAGGAAGGGCAAAGATATTAAATGGATCCCCTAGAAAGGATTCCCATAACCAAGGAGACAACTAGGCAAAGAAGATTACAAGGCTATCAGAACTATGAAAATATTCCTAACTCTGATTAGACATCAGAAAAGGAGTGCAAAACCATGAAGAAAGGTAATTTAAACTATGATTTCAGATGAAATGGAAGATTCATAACATCAACGTCCTCTCATCCACAACTGAGGAATTTGGTTTGGACACCTTTAAACAATGATGTGTACATGATGTCTAATATTTTCAGTCATCTGTTACACTAATGTCCTCTCACCCCCAGTTGAGGAAGTCGGTTTGGACACCTTCAAAGCATGATGTGTACCTAATGTCTCATTTCTCTGAAATTCATTGGTCAACATTGACTTGGTAAAAACTGAAATTTTCAATTTATCAAGGCATGTAGTGCCACTCTAGAAAAATCTTGAAATACTTTTAGAGGGATTTACGGAGACCCTAGTAAGCACTCTTGCTCTGAAAGATAAGTTGCTTTTGACTTGCGGATTGCAAGGAGAACTTATTTTCAAGTATTTAGATAAGCTTGGAGTTTTCTTTTGTTCTCGTCGACCTAAGTCGAGGATGTCATTACCACTGCTATTGAGATTAAAAAAACTGCTAGAGGTGCACTTCGTTTTATAGCTTAAAATAATGATTCTAGAGTTAGAGATTTTGATTTAGAGAAATTTTAATTGTCTAACCATTTCCATTTTCCCGAGCCAGTGAATGATAGATCACTCAGCCCTGATGACAATCTCTAACTCCAGGATGGCATCACTGGCCAGGGAAATTGGAAATGATTAGATAGTTGAGATTTCTCCAAATCGAAAACATTAACTCTAGAATCATTATTTGATGTTATATAATAGAGTGCACCACTGATAGTGTTGTTAATCTTAATAGCAGTGGCAATGGCACAATCGTTATTCGTTGGTCAAGAACAGACGCTCCAAGATTATCTAAATACTTGGCGATTAGTTCTCCTTGCTATCTACCAGCAACAAGCAACTTATCTTTCACAACAAGAATAATTACTCGGGTGTCCGTAAATCCCTCTTAAAGGCTTTCAAGGTGTTTCTCAAGTGGCGCTACATGCCTTGATAAATGGACAATTACTGTTTTTGTGTAGGTCCATGATGACTAGTTAATGATATAATAGACATCAGATGTTGCCTCGACAAAATTCCTCAGTTGGGGGGGGGGTGTGGAAATGTTGATATAAAGGATCTTGTATTCCATATGAAACCGTAGTACAAATAATCACCCTACCCTATAAAGTCACCGAAAATTGATGCACACTGATCTGTCTAGCTGAGTTTTCTTCCCTTGAATATGGGGTTCATGAATATATCATTGGCTATACTTTTATTAATAAAACAATTCGCCAACTAAGTGGCATATATTGGTCATAGTCGCCTGCCAGCAACGATACCTATTTGATTCTCTACCCAGATCGTAGAAGCTCTATTACAATTTGAGAATTATTATTGAATTGCGTATCTTCATTATTACATTGAGATCATATCTATAGATACTACATTAGACTCCTTTCTCTACTAGGAAACTACAGTACTATTCTTATCCAAGTAGGATCACATATTTTTATTTTTATTTTATGACTGTGGTGATCATATCATCTTTCATGCACCTCGACTAAATTTACAAAAGACCTTCCACCTCCCTAGCAACAAGTATCATGTAACTCTGTTCACCAAGGCTAGGACAGATGGAAAGAATCAACTAGTGTATTTTTCTCCGCTAAGTTTTGACCCAAAGACGTAGGATTCTGAACCACTTCATTGACCACTCGACCATACCCTAAGGTACCAAATATGATTTTATATACTAATCCTTTTCCAAGTAGGTGGACTTTGTTATAAAAGAGACCACACTCAGTTTTATCGTTCAAATGACGGAGATAGTCTATGATCCTGGGCATATTTATATGCCCAATTTCTTCAAATTACCCATCTTTAACGTAAGTTTTTGGACATTCACTATTCTAACTAGCATGTTTTGGCTAAGAATTACGATGATTGCATACTAACATACATGATTAGCGATTTTGTAGATTCCTAAGGGAAGTGATCAATTCAAGGAATGAAAAGGAGTTGAAGGTGACACGTGACGCTAGGAACAAAGCTGGCGCGGTGCCCTAGTATCACTGGTGCAACAAGGCACGACGTGCTAGGCCAGTTTTACTGGGGTTGCGTTTGGGCGCACAAGCAACGCGGCGCACCAGCCTGCCAGGCGCGACAAGGGCGCAATGCCCCAGTTCTGTGCGGATGTTTGAGCAAAAGTTGATTTAAAAAGGACTCCTAGTTGAAGTAGAATTCGACTCTATTGTTCCTAACTATTATAAATAGACCCTTAGGGCCCCATTGTTAGGGTTCGACTTTTATTGGGTGTGCAAGAGTAAGTATCAACATTTGTAATAGGTTTTGATCTTCTAACTCTGCTATTTTCCGGAAATCACATGAACAATTGTATTTTCTAGTTTTCTAATAGCATGAGTGGTTAAATGCCTTAGTTCTGGGGCTGTAGCTACGAATGGATTGTTTATTATTAAAGGCTTTTTGAATTAATTATTGGTTGTCATTATAAGTTGCTTCTATATTCTTGTTTTAGTATTTTATGATTTTGCACCATAAGATAAATCTATTGTCTAATCTTAAAATCGGGAGAGGAGAGGTTAGATAGACCAGATAATATAGAGAGCTCGATCGACCCATTTGATTGAGGTGATTAGTGTTCAGGAGTGACGCCCGGACGAACACCTTGCTTGGTTACGAAATAGGATGAAATATAAATGCTCACCAGTTAGTCTATTTATCCCCACTCAACGATGTAGTTAGATAACTAACTGGAGTAGGCGACAAGAGGTGTATAGCCTGACTCATATAATTAACCCTATAAACCAACAACTTGACAACTAAAATTAGTTCTAAGCCGATAATATGATACATAAGATTCACTACATGCTGCAGCCCTGGAATTGCCTTTTACTTACTTGAAACATCATCTTAGAGTCGTTCACAATTGGCTACTTTTATTTATTGCATAATTAGTAGTAGTTAACAATCATCACAAATTCTAAAAATGGTTACTTTTATTTTATTTGTAAAATTGAGTGTCTAATATAAGTGGATCATAAGTCCCTTGGGAACGATAACTCGTTTCATTTAGAATCTATATTACTTGAGAGTAACGACGTACACTTGCGTATATATTTGGGAGCAACAAGTTTTTGGCGCCGCTGCCGGGGACTTAGAAATAGATTTATATTCGATCTTCTTAAGTCTACAATTAGAATATTCAAGTATTAATTACTTGATCTTAGCTTGTTTATTGCAGGCACTTGATTTTCAGGTCTGGCTCGGAAGGGAGAACTTGTCGAACCTTACAATGAACCCGAAAGAGTTTTACGCCAGTGCAAAAAAATGAATCAAGTATATTCTGGAGAATTGGGGTTAGATGTTCAGGGAATTAATGATGATAATAATCAAGACAACGTGAATAACCCGGAGAACGTGAATAACTCGAAGAACTTTAATAACCAAGGAAACTTGAATAACCAGGGAGTACCCCCTGTCGTACCCGCAATACTAGTCCATGATGTGGCAGTCTCACTCACAGCGAATGTGGCATCTAGTATTAGGAAACCTCCACCGGGGGGTAGATTTGAACTAAAACAGGGCATGGTGCATCTCTCCATTCTAATGGGCAATTCACTGGTCTCCCTCACGAGGATCCCCAAATCTACCTTAGGAACTTTATAGAGATTACTGATACATACATCCCAACCGGAGTCTCATCGAACTATGTCAGGCTGACATTGTTTCCATACTCATTGTTAGGAGCCGCAAAGCTTTGGTTAGATACTGATCCACCAAACTCCATCACTACTTGGGATTAACTAGCAAGGAAGTTCTTGAGTCGATTCTTTCCATCCAAGAAAATCGCACGGTTGAGGGGGTGAGATAATATGCTTTAGGCAAAATCAAGGGGAAGACATGCACCAAGCATGGGCTTGTTTCAAACAAATGTTGAATGCCTGCCCGCACCACATGCAAACTAATGAGGTACATGCTCACATTTTCTTTGAGGTTCTAGATTATAATGCTCGTTCACTTCTTAATAGTGCAGCAGGTTGACAGGCCCTAGCTAAAACATGTGAGGAGTTGTTCGACTTACTCGATAAAATCTCCAAAGAGAACCTAGGGTATGAGGGGGAAATGCCTAGAACCACAACCCAAAAGGCTGTGGGGATCTTATATGTAGATCAAGCTACTGCCATAAATGCCAAATTAGATGCAATGCAACATAACATGTCCTAACATTTTAAACAGATGTCTCTAAATCAAGCACCGATAAATGTTGTACAATAGGCAGCCAATTGGTGTGAGGTGTGTGGTAGTGGAGCTCATGAAACTGAGTATTGTGAGGCAAACCTGGATTCCGTAAACTATGTGGGTAATGCGCAAAGGGGTGGAGTTCAGCAATATTATGGTAACACTTACAACCCTAGTTGGAGGAACCATCCTAATTTCTCATAGGGTGGGAACCAACACCAAAATCAGGCGCAAGGGGCAAACCAATACCGTTCTTAAGGGGCTAGGCAACAATACCAAAATCCTAACCAAGGCGCTAATCCAAATGCACCAAAAGGGGGGATTACCAATGAAGAGCTACTTCAAAAGCTCATGACTAGAATAGGGACTTAAATAAATACTAGAATAGATAAGCAGGATGAGAACATCAGAAACATCCAAATGTCCCAAATGAGTTTAGAGAAACAAGTTTCGCAAGTAGCCAATTCTCTGAACTTGCATCCCCAAGGTGGGTTGCCCGACGATACTGAACCCAGCCCAAAGCAACTATATGTGGTAAGTACTAGAAGTGCGTTGCAATTAAAGGAACTAGCTCAAAAGAAGAGAGATACCGAGGCAGGTACCAAAGAAAAGAAAGTGAAAGAGGTAGTAAAAAGCTCCAATGTTGAGGTACATGTTCCTCAAAAGAAACTACCACCTCCATTCCCTCAAAGGCTCAAAAAGCATAATGAGGATGAATGTTTTGGTAAGATTCTCTCTCTCCTTAAATAGGTTCACGTTAATCTACCTTTGGTTGATATTTTGTAGAGTATCCCAAAGTATGCCAAATACGTGAAGGACATTGTGGCTAGCAAGAGGAGGGTCACGGAGTATGAAACTGTAGCACTTATTAAGGAGTACAACTCTAGAATCCAAAATAGACTACCCACAAAGTTAAAAGATCAGGGTAGCTTTACTGTGCAGATTACAATTGGGCAAAGTGTTCATGCCTGGGGGTTGTGTGATTTGGGGGCAAGTATAAATCTGATTCCCTTGTCATTGTATCAAAATCTTGGGTTGGGTAGTCCAAAACGAACCACCGTTATTCTCCAACTCGCTGATAGATCCATTGCTAGGCCAGAGGGGGTGGTAGAAGATATGTTAGTGCAAGTAGGTTCCTTAATTTTTCCGATGGATTTTGTGGTCTTAGATTTTGATCCCGATTCTGAAGTTCCATTCATTTTGGGATGTCCGTTCTTGGCCACGGGTAGGGCATTGATTGATGTAGCAGTTGGTCAATTAACTATGAGGTCACATGATAAGGTTGAGGTATTTGACGTTTACCGTGCTTTAAAATTGCCTTCTATCTATGAAGAGTTGTTTGCTATTACTGTGGTTGATCGCTTAGTAGAATCACAAGTAGTTGTGCCCGAAGATCCCTTAGAGAGAGTGTTAGTAGGTCATGAGGTGGATGGAGATACTGAGGCTCAAGAGATATAAACATGTTTGAATCTAGCACTTGTTGACACTCGTAAGTTTTGAGCTGAGTCGTTAAATCGTGAGTTAGGGCCCCCACCAAAGCCGTCAATAGAAGAATCCACCAAACTGGAACTAAAAACTCTATCGTCTCACCTATGGTATGCTTATTTAGGTACTAATGAAACTTTGCCTGTTATACTTTCTGTAGAGTTGTCTGATTTACAAGTTGATGTGGCATTGAGGATCTTAAAGCGGAGGAAGAAAGCGATTGGATGCCAGATGGCTAATATTCATGGGATTAGTCCGGCATTATATATGCACAAAATCTACATGGAAGAAGATCACAAACCAAGTGCACAACATCAACGTCGGCTAAATCCTTTGATAAAAGAGGTGGTAAGAAAGTGGTTAGATGCTGGAATTGTGTACCCGATCTCCGATAGTAAGTGGGTAAGTTCGGTGCAATGTGTCCCTAAGAAAGGAGGTATGACAGTGGTAAGGAACGAAAACAATGAGTTAATTCCTACTAAAATAGTGACCGGTCGGAGAATTTGCATGGATTATCAGAAACTTAATGATGCCACCCAAAAAGATCACTACCCCGTTCCCTTCATTGATCTAATACTTGACCGACTAGCAGGGCAGGAGTACTATTGTTTCTTAGATGGGTATTCCGATTACAACCAGATCTTGATTGCCCCCGAGGATCAGGAGAAGACCACGTTCACTTGTCCTTATGGTACCTATGCTTTCAAAAGCATGCCATTCGGACTTTGCAATGCACCGTTGACTTTTCAAAGGTGTATGATGGCCATTTTTCATGATATGGTGGAAGACTTTGGAGAGGTGTTCACGGATGATTTCTCCGTCTTTGGGAAG
>JAJOOO010079801.1:0-64746 GCA_029582685.1 Solanum piurae
TTAGCTACTCATTATCTCAAGAACACAATCAAAATTTATTAAAATAAATATGCTTGTGTTAATCATAAAAAGTTAAGAACAATAGCTAAACTATCTTTTATAAATCACGAATACAAATAAATAATAAAGGAGAAGAAAGAATAAACCACAATTCTCCGGCCTCCACGGCGGCTCTTCCAAAGTTCCTAAACTAGAAGAAAATTTATATTGTGTCTTGTATCTTGGTTCTTGTCTCCCCCAAATAATTATTTCCATGCCCTATTTATAGATGTAGGAAACCCTAAATAAAATAATTGAGTCCAAACAAATTAGGAATCCAAAACCAAAAGGAATTGGATTCCTTTTTATTTTCAGCGTGAACAGTAATCGACCGCCTCCACAATTGGTTGTTGCATTCACTTGCTGCCACGTGTACAGTAGAGGCAACTTTGAATTTTTTTAATTGCAGCCGCCTTTCCTTATATACAAATATATTATTTTATTTTATTTAATCCATTAAGATGTCTACTTGATTTCCTTCTTCAATTTTCCATCTTTAATTCGTTTTAGCTTCAAACTTCTTCATTTTTTCACCAATTTAATCCTACTAATAAAATATACCATTTAGCACAATTCATAAAATGCATGCTCAAAAAGGATAAATATAAATACTAAATGTGAGGCAAATAATGATTAAAAATATGTATTTTGACCTTACATCAAAAACCACATGAGCTAAATGTGGAGTCCGATGTATATGCCCTATCGAGAGGATCCAATATACCCTGTCAGATGTTTAGAGGCATGACTGGCGTGATCACTAAAATGTAATGCCCACAAAGGGGACTTATAAGCCTATGGGGGCACGTAGTTCTAGGACTTGAGGGTGACTGACCCTAGTCCACTCAGTATTAAGCTACTCCCAATTGATTATGTGATTAACAATTCATGATTTAATTTCTGTAATATTGGATAACTAAAAATACTGACATGCTAACTGAAAATGCAACATTAATGTACTAATAATGAACATTCAAATCTGAAGCATGTATAACTGAAATAACAAACCTAGCATGTGTAATTCATGAACTAAACGAACTACATAGCTAGGGTTCTGAATTTATGAAATAATCTACGAAAAACAACACTAAAATCAGGATAATCTGATTAGGAACATTAAAGTAACTAATTCATAATAATCTGCTGAAATTCTAGAAACCCTAGGTTTTGATAATAAAAAGGGAATCAAGATTCTGGCTAAATTCTAGGAACCTAATGGGTGAAAGGAACCCACTAGTGAAATCTCACATACCTGGTGACAAAATGCACGAAGAAATCTTTTGATTTCTATGCTGGAACTGATGAAAACTCGCTGCGTTCTTGAACTAGGGCTGCTCGACTTCTTCTCCTCTTTTGTTCTAAGATTGATGAATTTTTGGTGAATAATTTATTAGGTTAGGTTCTAATTTGTTTACTAGGCTAAAACTGACCAAAACCACTTATTTTAGGGGTTAAACGATGTAGTTTAGGTGTCCAACGCATAAGGAAAAATACCAAAATGACCCTACTTAAAAACTCTGACGGGCTGACCACGACCCCTATGACGGGCAGTCAAAGGGACCATGGACTGTGGGGCCGATCGTTGTCCTTGGTCCAGTAGCTGCTGGTTCTGGGGTCCTCGATCACGAGCCCTACAACGGCCCGTGTGAAGGGCCACGGACCGTGAAGGTCGACGTGGTTCTTCACTTGGGTTGGTGGTCTGTTTGCTCATGTCTACGGACCCTCCCACGGCCCGTCATCAAGACCACGGCCCGTACAGGGCTATGTGGTCTGATGTCAGGGCTTGGGGGAACTCTGACTCTCCACCATGGGCACCTGTACAGCCCGTGAGGCGGTCCACGGACTATGAGGGGTCCCGTGGTCCACCCCTATTGGAGAATGATGAAGTCCACAAGCAGGTCAACGTACCATGAACCCTCTCGTGGTTCACTGGTTCAGGTGATTTCTTCTGCACTTTTCTAAGTCTTGATTTCGAGGTGTTACAATATCTCCTCCTTGGGAACATTCGTCCTCGAATGAAGTCTAAACTAGCTGGATAGGGAGAGAATGAGTTGTAAACCCTGCAAATAACTACTAGAAACTGATTTCTGACTGAACTAAGTACCAAGGACATGCAAATACACTGAAAATGCAGGTACAAACTGAAGGAACATGATAGTAAGACTGAAGCTACGCATGAATGACTGAAAAACTGTAGAGGAACTATTACCTCAAGCTGGAATGGAATCGGAAGGAAAGAGATGAGATACTTGGCCTTCTTGGTGATTTAACGTTTCAAGCACACCTCATCCAATTTTAGGTGTCAACGATCGTAACTTAGTATAAAACCCAACTAAATGAGTTTGGGTCGAATCCCACAGGGAGAGGTACGTGTTTTAAATTCAATTAGGAAGTGCAAACATGGTCTAATCAGCCATAGTAAATAGAAATTATCGAAAAGAACATTAATCAAATTAAAGAGGTGACACGAATGTCTGATGGGGTTTTTGGGTTTTTAATTAACAACTACAAATAGTCACAGAAACTTTGAGATAACAATAGGGAATATGATTCTCGGGATGTGATCGATTATAGGCAAATATAGGCATATGGGTAATTACAACTACTAGTAAATAGCTAAAGACAAGTGAGTAGGCTAGATTATAAAGGAGATAGTTTTCTCTCGAACAACTACCCCGAATCAAGTGATTTCTTTCGAACATCAACAGGAATAAAAATGAAGAGCAACCCACACTTTAATTCATCCACTCTTTCGAGCTAGATGGGTAGGATTGGGTTTAGGATTTACTCTTTCCAGCTAAACCCAGCTCAACCCAATACCCACAAATCACTAATCAATAACCTTAGCTCTAAAACCTCTCTCCCGAATAAGCCAAGAACACAAAGATAGAATCGCATTTGCAACTACAATTCATAGATTAAACCACAATTAATGATTAAACTCACTTCAAAATAGCATTTAAACTAGAAATTAACAATACCCATAAACTAATGCAACCCATAATCACATGATCACACCCCAAGAATTAGGGTTTTAGCTAAATATTGTAAAAAGGTAAAAACAGTTACCGAATTGATTATCCATCAACTGGGTAAGAGTGATTTAGTCTTTACAATGCTTCCATTTGTCAAATCTTCGAAACCCACTTCCAAATTCTCCAAATTGAATCTCTAAGATTCTTCAAAACTAAGAAAAACTATAGAGAAAAGAGTTCTAAGCTAAAATAGTCTATTCCAAAGTATCAAGATGTGTCCAGATACTAAACTAAAATGTTCAAAATATAATTTATAGTCGCCAAAAATAAGCTACGAATGGCCATTTGGTGATGTAATTTGGGCTCGCTGAACCACTCGGCGAGCCTCCCTTTGACCTCTTCCATCGCCTTTTCGCCTTGGCATTCAACATCCCTGAGTTCTGTAATTTTGGTCAATCGATCATTGCTTCGCAGAACTTCTTGGTGATTTGCCGACTGCTCATTTTTGTCGCCGACTTAGTTTCTTCCTTCAGGGCTGGCACACTGGAAGTTTAGGCAGTCAAACTAGCCACTCGGCTATTCGCCAAGTACTCTTGGCGATCACCAGGCTTGCCTTTCTTCATTTCTTCAGATTGTTTTGCTCCTTTTTGCCCGTTAGTGTTCTTGCTTTTGTCACGACCCAGACAGTCGTGATTGGCACCCACACTAACCCTCCGGTGGGAGAACCATTAATACTAATTAGCTAACCAACGTAACCCAAATACTAAAGCATTTCAGTTACAAAAGCAAGTTAAATGCTAAGGAACAAAATAGGGAGTTCCCATAAACTCCAAACAAAATTCTAACAACTAAAACAAATGCGGAAGTAACACCTAGAACTTGAAAGTCAACGTACCAAAACTCTAACAAGATCAATAAATCTAAACAAGAAGGATTACAACCCCAAACTATTGTACTAATAACTAACTAGAAAGTCTAAGTTTGAAATGTGGACGTAGACAGAAAGAGAACTCATGGCAACTTGGAAGAACTGGCTCACCCTTGAATTCGATCGACGATCACTGATCTTCTAAGCGAGGTCTGTCAATATCCGCCTGAAGATGCACTATACTCAACAAAGAAAGAGCAAGTGCAGTATCAGTACACAACCACAATGTACTGGTAGGATCACACGGCTATCCCACTAAGTGCAACATACATAAGTCAAAACAACAATACAATAACATGCATACACCGAACATATACAATATAATCATCATTGACAACAATGAACAGTTTCACGATTCTGAAATATCACAGTTATATCAAGTCATTGGTCCTCTCATGGAACTCAAACCCAAACTGTTAGCATGCCGGAACGTGGTACCCGATCCAATGATTATGCCAGAACATGGCAACCGATCCCATAATTATGCCGGAACGTGGCAAACGATCAGAGTTAGTGTGTCGGAACGCAACACTCGATTCATTCAACAAGCCACAATCACAATCACAAAGTACATTCTCATAATCATACAATCAAGTCATGATTCATGGCATTCATCATTCATCTATCCTCATTTACAATTAATGTGATTAATAATGCAATATTCGCATGCATACATGTATCATAATGAAGAAAGAATAAACATACATCACAATCATAGAATCACAACCATCACCTACATCAAAACAAGCTTGAATCCACTAAGAAACTTGATTCTTCCCTTTCCGGATTCATTTTGCTTGTTCTTGGTCTACAAACGATCAATATAACATGGAAATCAATAAACAATAACTAATTACCCGAACTACTAACAATTCTATCAACTCTAGATCATACCCATGATCCCCATACCCAGATTAGTTCTTTTTCCACCATAATTTCTAGATCAAAATCCTTCCCCATCTATAATTACCCATTATATTATGTTCTACGGATCGAAAAACGTATTCAGGGAGTTAAAATCTTACCTTTAGCCTCAAGAATAGTGAAAAACTATCAAGAAAACCCCTGGGTTCGTTCCTTAGCTCTCAAGTTTGAAAAATGCAGAATAAAATGTTTTTGGGGTTTATTTCTGACTTTAAGTCGCGTCTGCCCTGCCACGGCGGCACCCACCCTGCTACAGTGGCCCTGCCCTGGCGGCAGAAATCCCACTTCAGCGACTTGCATGGAAACAACGAGAAATTTAAAGAATTTCAAACCCCCATTTCACAACACACCTTCAACCAACGACATTCAAAAATTACCCATTCACACTAACATCAATTCTGTGAGTTCTACTCGCCCGAATTCAATAACGTAAAGTCGTATTAGTTCCTTAACATCTTAGCTATCTACTCATGTGATCAAATTCATAATTAAATCACCCAATTGCTACCAGATTTCGCTAGACATCACAGACTCCGATTTTGTCCAAATCTGAACTAGGTTGGGAAATCTCAAGATACTACAAAAAAGTTTTCCGGCCCAAAATTTTTCCCCGTTGGCTTTTATATAATGACGGAACCCGGTCGTTACAATAGATACCAATTTACCCATCACTCATCCCCGAGTGACAACTTAGGAAAAATAGGCTAAAGAAGGAATGTAGTAGTACCTGAATTGACTAACAATTGGGGATACTTGTTTCGCATGTCCCTCTCGGTTTTCCAAAAAGCTTCCTCAACTAGACTATGCTCCCATTGAAATTTCACGGACTTAAACTCCTTGGTCCTCAGCTTACGCATGTCAAAATCAAGAATTGCAACCGTTTCCTCCTCATATTGGAGGTCTTTGTCTAACACGATTGAGTCCTATTTAATGAAGTAATCCCCGTCACCCTGATATCTCTTCAACATGGACACATGGAGTACCGGATGAAGTCCAGATAGATTAGGAGGTAGAGCCAACCTATATGCTACCGGTTCCACACATTCAAGAATCTCGAAGAGACCAATGTATCGCGGACTTAGCTTGCCCTTCTTGCCAAATATCATCACCCCTTTCAAGGGTAATACCATAAGAAGAACATTCTCACCAATATGAAATGTCATGTTTCTCACCTTATGATCTGCATACTTCTTCTGTCAACTCTGTGTTGCTAAGAGTTTAGTTTGGATGCTCCTCACCTTCTCTTGAGCATCCTTTACTCAATCAACCTCCAAAGGTTTCACATCTACAGCCTCGAACCATCATATGGGTGATCTACATCCCCTCCCATATAATTTTTCAAACGGTGCCATATCAATGTTGGAGTGATAACTATTATTGTAAGAGAACTCACACAAAGGTAAGAACTTGTTCCAATGCCCTCCAAAATCAATCACACATTCCCTCAACATGTCTTCCAACACCTGAATAGTCCTCTTCGACTACCCCTCCGACTGCGGATGGAAAGCTGTACTAAAAGTGAGTTGTGTGCCCAATTCATCATGTAATTTCCTCTAAAACTTGGAGGTAAACTGCGTACCACGATCTGAGATGATAGAAAGGGGCACCCCATGCAACCTCACTATCTCCTTCACATATACCTTAGCCAATTGTTCAACATTATAATCTATTCTTACTGGAATAAAATAGGCTGACTTAGTCAATCTATCAACCACTACCCAAATAGAATCAAACTTCCCCAAAGTTTTGGGAATACCAACCACAAAATCCATGGCTATCCTTTCCTACTTCCATTCAAGAATTGGCATTCTATGAACCAAACCTGCAGGCCTTTGATGTTCATACTTCACTTGTTGGCAATTTTGACACTTAGCCACAAACTCCGCTATATCCTTCTCTATGCCCGACCACTAATAAATTCGCTTCAAATCTCAGTACATCTTGGTCACACCCGAATGAATGGAATATCGCGAACCATGACATTCTGTCAATAATTTCTAAATCAATTCATCAACTCGAGGAACACAAATCCTTTCTTTAAATTTGAGCACACCTTCCGCATCAAGAGTGGTCTCTTATGCCTTACCAATCGCAGTCTTCTTCTTAAGTTCATTCAAATTTTCATCCTCAAATTGTTTGGCCTTCATCTCTTCAGTGAATGTGGCACTCACTTAAATGCTAGCTAACACCCCACCTCTTTCTGAGATGCCCAACTGCACGAATTTAGACTCCAAGGTCTGAATTTACTTAGCCAAGGGTCGCTTGGATACACTCAAGCAAGCTAAACTACCCATAATCACCATTTTCTGACTCAAAGAGTATGCCACCATATTAGCCTTGCCCGAATGGTATTGAATGGTGACATCATAATATTTAAGTAACTCCATGCACCTTCGTTGTCTCAAATTCAGATCCTTTTGAGTGAACACATGCTGCAAACTACAATGATCAGTAAACACTTCACACTTGACCCCATAGAGATAATGCCGCCAAATATTAAGAAAAAACACTACCGCTGCCAACTACAAATCGTGTGTGGGGTAATTCCTCTCATGCACCTTCAATTGACGCGATACATACGCTATAACATTCTTATCCTGCATCAACACAACACCCAAACCAGAATGTGAAGCATCACAATAAATAATAAAATCTTTACCCTCAACCGGTAATGCTAGAATACGTGCGGTGGTCAAGAGAGTCTTGAGCTTTTGGAAGCTCTCCTCACATTTTTCAGTCCATTCAAATGGTATCTCCTTTTTGGTCAAATTTGTCAAGTGAGTGGCAATAGAATCAAAGTTCTTCACAAATCGACGATAGTAGCTAGCGAGTCCCATAAAACTCCTAACTTTTGTCACCGAGCAAGGCCGAACCCAATTCTTAACCACAACAATTTTTTGGGGATCTACCATTACCCCTTCTTTTGAAACTTCATGCCCCCAAAAAGTAACTGAAGTAATCCAAAATTCACACTTAGAAAATTTTGCATACAACCTTTGTTTCCCAAGAACACCCAGAAAAATACGAAGCTGGTCGGCATGCTCTTCCTCACTTTTCGAATACACCAAAATATCATCAATAAAGACTATGAAGAAAGAATCAAGAAATGGCTTTAACACACCATTCATTAAACTCATAAAGGGGGCGGGCACATTTGTCAAACCAAAAGACATAACTAGAAACTCATAGTGCCCATAGCGGGTTCTAAACGCCATCTTGGGCACATCCTCTGGCCTAATTTTCAACTGATGGTAGCCAGACCTTAGATCAATCTTGGAGAAAACTGATGCACCTTGAAATTGGTCAAAAAGATCATCTATTCGAGGCAAAGGGTACTTGTTTCAAATAGTGACCCTATTCAATTGCCAGTAATCTATACACATCCTCATACTACCATCTTTTTTCTTAACAAACAAAACTGTAGCACCACATGGGGAAGCACTAGGACGAATAAATCCCTTATCAAGAAGCTCTTGGATTTAAGCCTTAAGCTCTCTTAATTCTGCCGAAGTCATGTGATATGGAGGGATAGAAATGGGACAATTACCAGGTTCTAAATCAATGCAGAAATCTATATCTCTATCCGGAGGCATACCAGGCAAATCATTAGGAAACACTTCTCTAAATTATGACACCACTCAATAGATGGAGACTCAACCTCAACATCCTAAATATGAGACAAATATGCCAAACAACCCTACCTTACCAGTTTCCTAGCCCGAATGGAGGATATGATCTTAGCTTGCGTAGGCTTGTACACCTCTTCCCCCTCTAACTTTTCCCTTCCCGGAATTTCTAGAGTTGCATACTTATTATTACAATTAAGCATACTATAATAGGGGGACAGCCAAGTCATGCCTAAGATTATATCAAAGTCAGTCATATCCAAAATCACCAAATCAGCCCAAGTCTGAAAACCCATAAACAAAATAGGACAACCACAATAGACATATGTGACTATGACAGAAGTTCCAACTAGGGTAGAAACATGGATGGGGGCATCAAGTATATCACAAATCATAGCAAATTGTGAGGCAAATCGCACGGATACATATGAATAAGTAGAACCCGGATCAAATAACACATTAGCCATCCGGTCACAGATAAGAATTGTACCTGTGATTAATGCGTCAGACGCCTCTGCCTTATTCTTGCTCGGGAAGGCATAACACTGAGCCCTATCATCTTGATGGGCGACTTCCTTACCTGGCTGTGCTGCACCTCTGCCTGCGTTACCATTTCCCTTACCTCAGCGGCCTCGCTGAATTCCTCCTCGCCTACCTTGTGGATGCTCTCGACCATTATTACCATTTCTCGCGTGTACCACTGCTCTAGTCTGCTGCTATGCGGAATCCATCATATGCGGGTGGCGACACTCTCTCCTCATATTCTCAGATTCACCATAATTGTAACATGTACAATCAAAAGATGGCCTACTGCCCGCCGAAGGTGCGGCTCCCTAGCTATCCTGAATCAAATTATGAGGTGGAGTTCCCGAGTAATTACCTATAGAGTCGGGCATAGTGGACTGAATTGGCCTGGGTGCAAGGGTTGGCCTCCCTGACCCCTTGGAATAAGAACCTTGAAAGTTACCCGAGTTCTTGGCCCTTTTAGCCAATGCCTTAGCCTGACCGTCTCGCCTTACCCCCTCCGCGTTCTTAACAAAGTTTGTTACCTCATTAAAGTTCCTCCCTACAGAGGTCATATGAACAGATAATATCTGCAACTTAGAGTTTAGTCCCCTAATAACTAAACGGATCCTCTCCTCCTCAGTAATCACCAATTGAGTAGCATATCTAGACAAAGCATGGAACTTGGCCTCATTAGCAGCCACAGACATACCACCTTGCTCCAAAGCCATGAACTCATCCTTGTTGCGATCTCTCAAAGTCCTAGGCACATATTTCTCTAAAAACAGAGCATAAAATTGAGTCCATGTAAGTGGAGGTAAAACTAAAGATCTTCATTCCACATAATCTCTCCACCACTACTTAGCCTCACCTTGAAGTTGAAAAGTCACAAACTCAACCCTATGATAATGGACAATTCCCAACTTATGAAGCCTCTCATATAAATCTAAGATGAACTCATATGCATCCTCATTCTCAAAACCAAGGAACACATGCGGTTTCAACTTCAAGAACTTAGTCAACATCTCATGCTCAATACAAGTCATAGCAGGACCCAATAAAGGATGGAAGAAAGCATCATTACCTCCAGTTCCACCCACCTTGGGCGCAGTGATAGCAACAGGGGGATTGGCAAAAGCTTGAGTTGCTTGAGCAGAGGGAAGCACTCCAGGACCAACCAATCCTTTCAAGAAAGACATTATCTACTGAGCTAACACTGGGTCCAAATGAGGAATACATCTAGTCTCAGCCTGCACCTCTTTCTCTTGCTCAACATTCTCCTCATCCTCAACCCCTATGTTCTCCTCTACCTTTTCATAATGCGCAGGAGGGGCCTTATTTCTGGGATCATCTCCAACCGGTGCTCCATCCCTAGTAGGTGTTGTCCTTCCTCGGCCTCTACCCCTATCTCTTCCTCTACCCCTGCCTCGACCGCGACCTCCTGCTGCAGATTCCTCAGCTGGAGAATTTGCGAGAGCTACGGGCCTGACGCCGTTGAATCTAGTGTTAACCGTCTGCAGACAAAAGAGTGAAGGAGGTTATATACAAATTTGAATCGCCAGATACCAATTGGAATCAAGTTATAGCACGAAAGGAGACAAGAAAAAATAGAGAGATTTCCTAAAGTCCTATAGTCTCTCGAAGAAAAGTACAGACGTCTCCGTACCATTCTTCAAGACTCTACTAGAATCGTTATGGCACATCGAGATCAACGAACCTAGGCTCTGATACCAACTTTGTCACGACCCAGACCGTCGTGATTGGCACCCACACTAACCCTCCGGTGGGAGAACCATTAATACTAATTAACTAACCAACTTAACCCAAATACTGAAGCATTTCAGTTACGAAAGCAAGTTAAATGCTAAGGAAAGAAAATAGGGAGTACCCATAAACTCCAAAAAGAAGTTTAACAACTAAAACAAATGCGAAAGTAACACCTAAAACCTGAAAGTCAATGTACCAAAACTCTAACAAGATCCATAAATCAAAACAAGAAGGGTTACAACACCAAACTATTGTACTAATAACTAACTAGAAAGTCTAAGTCTGAAATATGGACGTAGACAGAAAGAGAACTCATGGAAGCCTGGAAGAACTGGCTAACCCTTGAATTCGATCGACGATCATTGATCTTCTAAGTGAGGTCTATCAATAGCCGCCTGAAGATACCCTGTACTCAACAAAGAAAGAACAGGTGCAGTATCAGTACACAACCACAATGTACTGGTAGGATCACACGGCTATCTCACTAAGTGCAACAAACATAAGTCAAAACAATAATATAATAACATGCATACACCGAACATATACAATATCATCATCATTTACAACAACGAACAGTTTCACGATTATCATATATCACATTTATATCAAGTCAATAGTTCTCTCATGAAATCTAAACCCAAACTGTTAGCATACCGGAACGTGGTACCCGATCTAATAGTTATGCCGGAACATGGCAACCGATCCCATAATTATGCCGGAACGTGGCAACGGAACCAAGTTAGTGTGTCGGAATGCAACACCCGGTCCATTCAATAAGCTACCATCACAATCATAAAGTACATTCTCATAATCATACAATCAAGTCATGATTCATGGCATTCATCAATCATCTATCCTCATTTACAATTAGTTTGATCAATAATGCAACGTTCGCATGCATACATGTATCATAATGAAGCAAGAACAAACATACATCACACAATCATAGAACCACAACCATCACCTACCTCAAAACAAGCTTGAATCACCTAAGAAACTTGATTCTTCCCTTTCCTAATTCGTTCCACTTGTTCTTGGTCTACAAACGATCAATATAACACGGTAATCAATAAACAATAACTAATTACCCGAACTACTAACAATTCTATCAACCCTAGATCATACCCATGATCCCCATACCTAGATTATGACTTTTTCCACCATAATTTCCAGATCAAAACCCTTCCCCATCGTTAATTACCCATTAGATTACGTTCTACGAATCAAAAAATGAATTCGGGGAGTGAAAATCTTACCTTTAGCCTCAAGAATGGTGAAAAACTCCTTAGCTCTCAAGTTTGAAATTTGCAGAATAAAATGTTTTTGGGGTCTATTTCCGACTTTAAGTCGTGTCTGCCCCGCCATGACGACACCCACCCCTCTACAACGGCCCAGCCCTGGCGGTAAAAATCCCATCTCAGCGGCTTTCACGGAAACAACGAGAAATTTTAAAAATTTCAAACCCCTATTTTATAAGACACCCTTAACCAACAACACTCAGAAACTACCCATTCACGCTAAGATCAATTCCGGGAGTTCTACTAGCCTGAATTCAATTCCTTAAAGTTGTACGAGTTCCTTAACATCTTAGCTATCTACTCATGTGATCAAATTCATAATTAAATCACCCAATTACTACCAAATTTCCCTAGACCTCACAGACTCCGATTTCGTCCAAATCTGGACTAGGTTGGGAAATCTCAAGATACTACAAAAAAGTTTTCGGCCAAAAAAATTTCCCCGTTGGATTTTCTATAACGACGGAACCCAGTCATTACAGCTTTGGTCCTCAATTCATATACCTGAAAATCAAGCCTTAAACATCAGTTTACAAATTAAGCATTTGAGGACATTAAATCTATATAAATAAAGCCCCAAATGAGTCTAAGTCTCAGACTCATCAACACCTCCAACTTAAACTTTTTCTTGTCCTCAAGTAAAACTCAAGATTAGTAGTTCAAAAATGATGCCTCAAATAGTGCTACATGAGACTCAACATGAATGGACACAACAAGACTCAACTAACTCATGCAATGATCAATTGTGCACTCAAAGATTCAAATTGTGACTCACCATTATCAAATATGCTCAAGTTCACAATACTTGCTTCAAATGAAAGTTCAAGCTCAACAAAGGTACTCAAATACCCTC
Source organism: Solanum piurae (assembly GCA_029582685.1). NCBI lineage: Eukaryota > Viridiplantae > Streptophyta > Magnoliopsida > Solanales > Solanaceae > Solanum > Solanum piurae. The sequence goes on from JAJOOO010079801.1 coordinate 12,915, forward strand.
ACAACAAAGGTGATTCCCTCTTCACACAAAGTTCTTCAACAATTTATAGATCTGGAATCACATACAACTCTCACTCTCACAAAGATAAACACATGCATGACTTCACCCATAGGTTTGCCCTTATTTTCCAATCAACATTCGTTTAAGCTCACTCAAGATCACAAAGTTATTTTCAAGGCTTGTAACGGGCTTGAGTGTAAATGTATGGTCATTTAGGCTCAGTGGCTATTACACTCATGAAATGTGGTATGAACATCACTTTCTTCCTTTACTTCAACATTTTGATCATGTGGATAATTCACCCCATTTTTCAACTTCAAATGGACTATCGGATACCCCACCTCTTTTGCACTTTCACTACTTTATTTCACAACTTTTTCATTCTTTTTCTTTTGCTTTTTTTTTATATGGAGGGGTTCAATTTTTTTTCAAGACCATTGCTCAAAGAGGAATTTTTCACACTTCATGATTTACCTTCTCTTTTCACCACACCCCCAACTTAGGCTTTTGGCCTAAGTTGGCTATTCAAATAAACCACACTTCATGAGAGTTATGGGTGAATGGATAAATAGGGATCACAATTGTTCAAGTTTCATCCAAGAAAATGATAAGGCTCAAGAGGCTTCACACATCTCACAAGGTTGGCCACAAAAGAGGTATATTGTCAAATTGTTTCACTCTTTAAAATTGTTGCCTAAGATCATTTTAAGTGCTTGCATCACTTAGTCAACCGGACCAACGGGGAAAATTCTAGGTGTCATCACAAACAATGTTCAAGGTAAGCTCATCACACAAGGCATTGGCACCAATATCAAACGAGACTCCACACTTTCTAGCTAGTGTGCAATGTTCATCACAAGAGGCTCATTCAATAAACGGCTAGTCACAACGAGATGCAAAAAGCTCACACATTATCTATGAAACTACATTTGGCTTCATCGTAGCCGCGCATTCATTTCATTCAATTAAGAGCACTATTCAAGTCATCGGTATTGATCATAACCGATACTCAAATTTGCACAAGAACAACCACAATCACACACAAAAGAGGTGGCACAAATTTTTCAAAATATGTCAAAAACCATTTCCATTTAAAACAAGGAGCCATAAGCTCAATCATCCACACAAGCAAAACACCATCAAAACATAACTATAGATCTCAAAAACCCAATATATACAAACAAAAATATAGTCACAAGAGGTAGGTATGGAAATACCTCAACCCACCCACAAAAGAAAAGAAGTTGTCCTCAAATGCAACTAAAACACTAAAATCAATAAAAACAACAAAAGGGGAGGTAAAAGTGATCCTGTCCACTTAGTCGTTACGTTTGTACGGGCATCAATGCCAGGGGTCACATTCTTTTCTTGGGCATCAGTGCCCGGGCTAACATCAACACCGGCTCCACTAGATCCTACTATAGAAGTATCCCTCAAGAGAGTCTGAATGGCCGACTGTACCATAGCCTTCTCAACCTCAATCAGGCCCTCATATGTGTCTCCTCCTAGACATCGAGCTACTCCTCATCAGTCACAGCCTCGGACTCTGCAGCCACATCATCAACTCTAACCTCATCTCCGGTGGTAGTCAGAGGTACATCAGAATAGGCTTGAATATATGTGTCCAGGTCATCGGGGATCTCCACGGTCCTAAAAATCATCGACATATCTGTGGACTTCAGCTGGTCCACATCTTTTCTCAACAGTGCAATTGCGGTCTTTAAGACCGTTACCTCATGAGTGGCTCCCTGACCTCGTTTACACACCTGTATCCTCCCCGTGAGGGCATCGATAACATCTCTCATAGGTGTCAAAGTAGAGGTGAGAGCTCTCTGAGTCATCCCAAGTACTGCAGCCTCTAGCCTGGAGGCCCGCTCATCAGCAGAATGGGCTAGGTACCCCATCCGTAGTAGCATGGCCAGGGTGAGAGGAGGTCGGGATGCAACAGTATAGGCAGTAGACCTAGGAGGCAGGGGGCCAGTAGAAGAGCTCAGTGGCATAGAAGGGCAGAGATAGAAATATCTGAAGGCCCACAGGGCAAAGTAGGCAATACTGCCTCTGCAAGTAGTGTTCAAAAAAAGTCCTCTTGATCATTCTCTGGTAGTTATCTGCAATGTTTTTAGTGCACTCTAAAATGATGTTTATATCTTCAATATCATACTTGAATTTCCTTCCCTTGACAACCACGTAGTCTACTAGCTTGAATGTAGCTGCCTTCCTCTTTCCCTATGGCTCAAGAGCTTCATAGGCAGTGGTAAACTCCCAGACCCAATTAGGAATGTAAGTCCCCCTGGGTTTGGTGAAGATCTAGAAGTTGTGGGTTTTCAAGGTGCGCTAGATCTCTGGATAACTGTCCACCACACCATCTGTGGACAATCTCTTATCTTCAATGATAGTCCTTAGTCCCTCGGCCTTTAGTCTATTGAGATATTGGGGAGGAGGACCTTGTGTAGGTGGTGTAGGGACCAGAACCTAATTTGGAACTGGAGAAGAAGAAGTAGTCTGAGGCACCCGGATCCTAGACAGATCATTCACCCTTTTGGAGCGCATTACAGCTCTCCGGACCAATAGCAGTTAATCATCCTCAGGCACAAAGATGACAGCCTGAGGATCCTGGTGATCCCCTTCGCTTTCAGAAGTGGTGAGGTGAGTCACGCAGACTCCCTCACTGTCGGAGCTAACCTCCGGTGACTCAGCAGCGGGTGCCTTGCCCTTTCCCACCCGTGGTAGGGAGTTTTGTTGCCTTTTCTTTGGATGCTGTTGCATCCTCATTGACGACGATTCATTTTGCCCATTTTTGGGGCGGCATGTCTCTTCCTGGTACTTTGGGTATAGCAATATCTGCAAAAAGCATCGAAAAGAGTTAGAAATAGTTCAACAAAACTTGCAGAATTCAGGTTGCAGAAAGACTCACTGAGGCACTATGGCGAGCCAGATCAGGCTCGCTGAAAGGACCAACATGGAATTTTTTCCAGAAATATGGCATGTTGGCGATCTGCAGGGCCTTTTGGTGAATCGTCGACATCATTCGGCGAGCTTAGATTAGCCCACTTAAATTCACAGTTTGTTTTAGGGGTTAGGGGCTCATAAAGGGCGATCAAAAGACCTTTTGGTGAGTCGCTGAGTGAACTCAGCGAGCTCAGGCTTCCCACAAAAAATTACAGACTCTAATTAGCCAAGTCAAGCAATTAAGGGCGATCAAAGGAGGACATTGGCAAACCGCCGAACCATTCGGCGAGCTCGACCTAGCTCGCCAAACTGTTCAACGTGCCAAATTTCAACTTTATTTCCTAAAATAAGCCCGCATCCTCCGAAATCAAAATCAAACTCACACATTATGCAATTCATACAAGACCCATGCCTCTGGGGTAATAAGACTTTCCCTGATTTTGCCAAAATTGTCCATTTGATGACTTTTGCCCTTAAGAATGACGTCAAATGCTCCATTATTGGGAAAATTACGTCATTTGGCTCAATTAGAGGTTACTCAGACTTCACCCAACTTGACCCAACATAAAATAACCGCAACCCAATAATATAGAGTCAATTTTAAAGCATTACACACGGGGATTCATCATTTTAAGCAATTAGACACAAATTTGAAACACAAAATAGGCGAACCAAGGCATCAAACATGATTTAAACACAGGCCCAACATACAACAACACAATTTTAACAAGAGCATTCAAGTTTAACTACTAATCTATAGTTCAGGGATTGGAAAACCAACCTTAATGCCGAATAGAGAATTTGATAAGCTAGGCGGTAAAGTAATCCAAATCCAAGCACGAGACCAAACACAAAAAGTGAATAAAATGGGACAATAATGAAGATCTAAAGTGCGGGTGAGAATGTACGGGGTTAGAAATTAGAGAATGTGAAAGCTTTTGAAATTTATAACCGTTTGGCCTTTTAAAACCTTTCTGTTCGTGGCCCTTTCAGCGGTATTAGTAGAGCACGCCGAACCACTCGACAATACGCCGAGTGGTGACTTACCTCGCCGAGTTTTACAAAACCTCCGGTCATTTGGGAGTCCAAACGGCGAACAAAATTGGACCCACCGACCTGTTTGGCGAGTCACCGATTTATCCAATGGCCCACCGAGTTTTACAGACTTCCACTTCAAGTTTTTGTGAGTCCAACAGAGGTCCAATTTGGGCTCCCCAACCTCTTCGGTGAGACACCAACGTGACTTTTAGCTCGCCAAACTGCTTATTCTCTAACACACTCGACCTTTCAAACTGCACAGTCAACACCCGTTATTCAAACACAAACACAAAGCATTAAAAACCTGTGTTGCCTCCCAAGAAGCGCCTTAGTGAATGTCGTGGCACGACGCAAGATCAAGATTCTTTTTTGGGGTTTGTCGTAGTATCACTAGGCAATCTCCCTTGTTGTCTTGGGTTCAAATGTGAAGAAATCTGACCCATTTGGGTCTCTAGCTTTATTGAAACTGAGTGAGATGTCACCGTCTGGTTGAGAGTCGGCACATACTCTTTCATTTCTTTCAACACTTTATCGGACCTTTCAACCTTGTTGAGAATGCGTGAGAGCATGTCTTCCGTACTGCCACCCTCATAATTTTTGGGCTTTTGACGCTCATGCGGAGGAACATACATATCCTTCTCCCTCTCTCTTTCCTTCCAAATGGTGTTACGATCAAGGCAATCTCTATCATGGTCTCTCTAGCCTTCATCTCTATTCCAACCCTGATTTCCACCCAGTCTTGGGTAATTAGCACGATAACCTTCTCTTTGGTTGGCTAGGAAGTTCACTTTCTCATTGTAGTGAGCTTCAAATTGTGCTTCATCGGGATGTACTTCTCCAACACCTACATCATTAACATTCCTTGTACCATCACCCATGACATTTTTAGACAAGATATCCAGCTGGGTCATCATCTTTGCCATATTTTGGTCTCTCTCTTAATCTTTTTTGGTCTGCTCCTTTGTCATTCTAAAGTTGAGAGGAGAGACTTTGTCCTCACGACTGTACCACGCCCTGTTGATCTTGGACATGCAATCAAGGAGTCGGGAAGCTATTTCATAGGGTTGTTGCATTATACCTCCGGGAACAAGTTGATCAGCAACTCCTTTGTTCATCGAGTCAAGACTCCTATAAAAGTATTGCAGCATCATGTTTTCGGGCAATCTATAAGTTGGGCATTGCAGCAACAACTTCTAGAACCTCAGCCAAGTCTCGTGGATTGGCTCACCCTCCAAGCGTTTGAAACTTTGGATACTATTCTTAAGCGTCATCATCTTTGATGGAGGGCAAAACCTCACTTGGAACACTCTGATCAGCCCCATCCAATATGTTATGGAGTCTCTTGGCAACTCAGCCAACCATTTGCTTGCCTCACCCATTAGAGAAAATGGGAACAACCTCAACCGGACCTATTCTTGTAATATATTCTTGAATGAGAATGGTCCACAGACATCAACAAAATTCCTGATATGCTAATGGGGATCCTCATGAGCTATCCCCCAAAATAAACCATTCAGTTGTAGGAGCTGAAGCATGGTGCTTGTGATGTGCAAAATAGCACTTCCTTCGGCTGGAGGAAAACGAATGGCCCCAACACCACCCATTTGGACTGGGTCATGGTCATTGACATTATTGACGTTTCTGACATCATCTTGGTGGCCTACTTGGCTATCATTAATCCCGTTAACGCTCATCTCCTCCTCTATTTTAACACAAGCAACACAAAACCAAAAAGAACACAATTCAAATTCACCAAAAGAATTTCAAACAACACCATTCCTCAGCAACTGCGCCATTTTGATTACCCAACTAAATGAGTTGGGTTCGAATCCCACAAGGAGAGGTATGTGTTTTAAATTCAATTAGGAAGTGCAAATGTGGTCTAATAATCAGCCATAGGAATTGAAATTACGAAAAGAACATTAATTAAATTAAAGGGGTGACACGAATGTCAGATGTGGGGGTTTTCGGTTTGCAATTAACAACTTGTCACGACCCAGGGGTACACCCTAGATGTAAAATAGTGTACTTGACCCCGAAGGGGTCTCATACAAGCCCTTATCATATCATGACCATAAGATAATAGAAAAGTATGGAAAATTTAAAAACTTTATCCATTCCATCGAAGTGCGGAAGTCTTACTACACTTTGTCTCAAATCATCTAAACTCAACTTTGAATTAAAACCTTTGGGACACAGCCCATACAATGGTCTAAAACATGAAAATAAAAGACATAAAGGAAATAGTGGGTTTGTCCTCGAAGCTATGAGGACTCACCAAATCTTCAACTCATTTGCTCCTTAGAAACCTAGCCTCAAGATTGGAACTCAAATCTCCAAACCCTATATTTGATGAGAATGTAGGCAAAGTATGCGTTAGTACGAAATGTACTAAATATGTTAGCTAACATAATATCATCAGAGCATAAGATAAGGGTTAGTCCACATAAGACATAATCCCATACTTCATGAAACATCAACTATAAGCGTAAGACACGATATCATAATCATAAGCAAAGTCTCCAACATAAGCATCATATAAGCATTATTCAACTCCTAGTCATTCATATCATAATAAGACCACTCTTAAGTAACCTCAAAGCATACTTGTGCCATGCATGAATAGCATCCAATAATACCATCCAAGCTAAGTATCCCTTTTTGGTCATCTTAATCATAGTCTATATGCATAGTCAAGACCTAGGCTTTCATATACTAAGAGCACTATACTCCTACGTAACCTCAAAGCATACTTGTACAATGCATGAAGGGCATCCCATAATACCATTCACACTAAGCATAACCTTGAAGTCACCTTATTCATACTTACCACTCATTTGGTCTCATTCTTAGCTTACTTCATATAGATAAGGGAACTATCACCTTTAGTCAATTATGTCATGAAGGGAACTATAGCAACAACCCAAGCTAAACATACATCATATAAGAGAACACTTCATAAGTAGCTTCAAGTCATACTTGTGCAATGCATGAATAGCATCCCATAATACCATTCATAATAAATACCACCTTAGGCTATCATACATGCTCACTAGTTTGGGAAACTAATTCTTTCTTTCTATTTTCCATTAGTAATTTAAGTACTTCTCTATTTAGTACAAGGCAAGTCACAACACATAAATGAATTCTATTTTTCAATTCAAGGCTATTAAGGAATAACACCCTAATATGCTAGACCAAACTAGTCATCTTACTAACATAACTATATTATGCTTAACTAACTACCATGGAAGGCATATTATCATGCAAGTCCAAGATATTATAGGAAGGGTACAAGTGTTCCATCCTAGCTACCATGAAATAGTCCTATACCAACTAAGTTATGATATCCTTACAAGCATACTATGATGCTAATGTAAGCTACCCTTACAAGCACACTATGATGCTAAAGTAACCTACCCTTACAAGCACACTATGATGCTAATGTAAGATAACATACAAGCACACTATGATGCTAATGTAAGCTACCCTTACAAGCACACTATGATGCTAATGTAAGCTACCCTTACAAGCACACTATGATGCTAATGTACGCTACCCTTAGGAGAGTATGATTTCTCAATCCTAAGCTACCCTAAGGAGAGTATATGACCTCAATCCTAAGCTACCATGAAATGGTCTTGGCCTAACCAAGTCATTCTATCATGAAGGCATTATAAAATGCTAGTTCAAGCTACCCTTAGGAGAGTATAAATCCTCAATCCTAAGATACCATGACTACTACTAACTCAGGCTACCATGAAATGCATCTTACAATGCTAAGTCAAGCTACCCTTAGGAGAGTACAAATCCTCAATCCTAAGCTACCAATCTTGGTCTTGTCCTACCAAGTCAATATATACATGAAGGGAACATATGTCACTTCTTCAAGATAGTATAGTCTAACATGCTTTGATTCATTTTAAGTGATTAGCTTTTCAACCTAGAATCATTCTATGTGAGAGAACATTTCGTCTCCTAGCATATTTATGCCTAAGTGTGTAAGTGAGAATATGATTTTAATAATACACAACAAGATCACATCATATTACCTTTACTCTCAAAGCCCTAACCTTCTTACAATCATCATTGATACCTAGATTTTAAGGCATTCTAATCACATTCTTCATTAGTAAGTGATTCTAGTCATAATTTATCATAAAGGTTCAATTTCAACTTAACTAGTTATGATCCATCATATATACTAAAATTTAGTTCAATTCATGTCTATATGTTCCTAATCTTGAACCATTACTACACATGACATTAATTCTAGAAGATCTCCTATGAATCCTCAATTTCACTTCTCATGGCATAAACCCACATATTATCAATTCTATCCATTAGACTAGGGTTAACCATGGAAATCACATAAATTCGTCATAATATCATAATTCAATGCTAAATCAATCATAAGTAAGTATTATCTACTTAATTGGAATCATACTTAAACACTACCCATAATGTAGGAATAAACCCTAGCTAGAATTGGGTTTTGTCTTCACAATTCGGGGAAATCTAGGGGGTTCTACGGATGGAAGAATCCAAAGATGAATAATATAACATACCTTTATTCAAAGCCCTCACAAAATCTTGAAATAATGGAGGAATTCTGTCCTAGCTTCTTCTTCTTCTTCTTCTTCTTCTTCTTCTTCTTCTTCGTCTTCTTCTTCTTCTTCTTCTTCACTTCTACAGAGAGAATTTCTGGGAGGGAATTGGGTTTGTTTTGGGGTATTGAAATTATGTCTATGATCAATGTATTTAGGGGTCTATTACGTTTATATAGGTGGTCTAATAATTAACCGACCTCACTTAACCCCTAACTAATAATGAATTAACCCCTAAGTCCCAACTTAAAATATTTACACTTCAAATCTGCCCCCACCCACGAGACCTCACCCACGGACCGTGGATGGGTCCACAGACCGTACTGGTCACTCGTGGGTGATGGTCTGGGACTCAATATGCAGGGGAAGCAAATCCTTGACCCACGACCCCTTCCCAAGGGGCGTGGATCCATCTACTGGCCGTAGATGCCCTTCGTGGGAGGCTGCTTTTGACAGTTTTTGGGGCTGTTTTTAGGATCCTCTTCAAGGACCCTTTGGTTGGTCCTTGGGGGGTCGTACCTTGATGCCCTAACCCTAAAACCCTCATTCTAAGTACGGGAAATCATATTTATGATTTTAACTCTCATATCAAACTCTAGAACCCTAACACAAGGCTCTAAACTCTCTAGTTTAGCTTACTAGTTTTGGGGTATTACAATATCTCTCCCTTGGGATCATTCGTCCTCGAATGACGATTCTAAACACTTCTTAAGGTCACAACTCTAAACTATCAACCCATAATACATGCAATACATCTAAATGCACACAACCAAAGAAGAAAACTTCAATTCCAAGCTAAACATATTCAATGCAACACAAGGGAGTAGGAACTACATCTACCAACCAAATATGCATGAAATTCTATATCTACTCATATTCAAGGAGGAACTAAGATCTCCTACCTAAAACATGCTCAACACACACTCATGGAGCCTATATGCACTTTACTCTCACAAAGCATTTATTCATGGAGGAATCTTTCAACTCCAAACTAAAGCATGGTCATTAGTTCATCTCATGAAGTTTATATACAACTCTTACTAAAATGCAGTACAACATGAGTAAAAACAATGTAAACTCATTTTCTTTTAAATCACAAGCTTTCATGAACATGCACCACTTAAGGAAATCATGGAAACATACAAATCACACATGGCTTCATATAAAAGCAAATCAAGAGGAACTTATCATCTCAAGATCTTAAATGCTAATGGAGGAATACAAGGAAAAAAGATGAGGATATCAGGACTTCTTGTCACAACCCGAGCCTACACCCTAGACGTGACATGGCGTACAAGACTCTGAAGAGCCTCATACAAGCCTCATAGCATTCATAACATAAGACATAAGAAATAGTGCTGAATTTAAAACTTTTCTTTAAATCCATACAATCGAAAACTTCATTTAAAACAGCGAAACTCTAGACATAGTCTCACATGGCCATCTAATACAACTTGAAGTCTCAAAATAATAGGGTCACAACCCTTACAATAGAAAGTCTAAAAAGTGTTTAGTACATGAAAGGAATGAAACATTAACATAACACTTGTCCTCGGATCCATGAGGGCATACCACAAACTTGATGAATAGACAACTCAAGCTTGAACTAGAAGGAATCACCTCTAATGCCGGAACCTACACTTTGTAGTAAACTAGAAGAAATCTGGGCTAGGACACAAAAATGTTCTAAGTATGATAGCGATGCAAAAACATGCTTAAAAAGGACATTTTGGTTGAAAACCATGCATTATGCCAATTTTGAGAAACATCACGAACTTTAGTATAAAATGCAAAAGATACAAGTATATTCAACATATAATCCATTACAACACATTAGTACATTCACCTTAAGTAACCCTAAGCTATACTTGTGCAATGTAAGAATAGCATCCCATACTACTATTCCTACTAAGTACTACTTTGAGGCCACCATAGATGAACTTACCATTCTTCATACTCATCTTTCGACAATACTCAAGCATAAGGAACATTCACATTTCATAAGTCATGACAAGGAAAGTAACTCATAATACAATCCAAGTAAAGCATGCATCATTACATTAAGCATTTAATTTAACATTCTCATTAGCTTCATTAAGAGCACATTCATTCATTAGACAAGACATTGGAGAATCACACCATAGCCCTCTCAAAGCCTACTCGTGCAACGCATTAATGGCATTCCATACTACCACCCACACTTCATAGAACCTCTTAAGCATCCATAGCACGTAAATCACATGATGGGAATAAGTGTTAACCGACATAGACCATGTGAGCTTAAGATGGAATCCGGTGTACTATCCCACACCGTAAAGGGTTGGTCTACTTACCTAAGGTAGGAATGGTAACATTTTAGCTTAGGTGGATCCACTAGCTAATAACCTATGTGGGCACATAGTTATGGGATAAGAAAGATGTTCATTGATACCCGACCTAATGTGGGGATAGCTTCCATCTTACCATATCCACTCGGTACTAAGCCTCCATTCCCATAGGGTAGTTCATTTTCATTAATATTATTACACTTGAGAGGAATGCCATTGGCCTATCGACCCAAGGTACATTATTGCACACATGAAAAGAATGCCATTGGCCTATCGATTCATGGTACATCATTAGGATAGCTCATTGAATCCTCAAGGAAGGAATACCATTGGCCTATCGATTTAAGATTCATCATTACATTAGTTCATTGACTCATTATGGAAGGAATGCCATTGGCCTATCGATTCAAGAGTCATCATTACATTAGTTCATTGGCTCATTATGATAGTAATGTCATTGGCCTATCGATTCAACACAAAGCCTTAGGATACTTCATTAGTCATTTATGAAAGGAATGCCATTGGCCTATCGATTCATGTTTATTAAGTCAAGATACATTGGTTACACAAGAAGAGGATGTCTAAGCCTACCAATTCAAGGTACATCAATTAATATTACCTTCATTTATACAAGGCCCTCAGCCTACCAATTCAAGTTGTAACATTACATTGAAGAAACCTTTCACATTCTATCATCATCATTCATAAGTGTATAATTGAGAATAACCGTTCAATAATAACACAATTTCATTCTATACATGATCACATTACTTGCAATGAAATCACAAAGCATATACTTAGCATCATGATTATACATCAATCCTTCATACTTTGCCCTTCAAGGCCATGAATCACAATTTACCAACACACCTAGCATACTACAATTTAGGCATGAATAATGACATAATTCAATAAACTAAATCAATATGGACTTAATCTCTTCACATGCCTCCATAATCAATCAATCCCAAATCACAATTCACAATTTAGTATTTTGGGGGAAATCATGGGTTCATAGGGAAATTCCATCTTAAAACAATATTAATTCATGAATTCAATCACAATTCATCATAATTAAACCTTTGAAAACGTTTAGAAATTGAACCCATGACTAAGATTGATACCCTAACTTTTGGGGGATTTTGGAAACTTTGAAATCATCTTTTGAAGGGGCTCCTTGGATGGAAACTAACCAAGGATGAAAACTACCATACCTTGATTAAAGAAACTCCACGAAATTGAGTGAGAAAAATGAACTCTTGAACTTCAAACTTTGATTTCTTCTTCTCCAATGGAGGTTTCTAGAGAGAGAATATTTGGAAAGCAGGAGGTTTCTTTTTTTGAGTTTTGGGAATAATGAGTTGTAAAGGGAAGTTCAATTGTTTAAAAAGCCTTAAATAACTCTAAATATTCAAAATAAACCGACCCCTAACTAATCTTACCACCATAGGAATTTACTATGTTACCCCTCAACTTTGCTGAACCTAGGCAGAATTCAGTGGTGACCTACGCCCACCAACCCACAGACCGTGAGTGGGGTGACGCCCCGTACTGCACATCCGTGGTTTGGTTCAGAAACACTTCATTTGGGGCCTTGACCTATGGAAGGGTTCCAAGGGGCGTGGATGGACCTACGGGTAGTAGGTCCCATCCATAGGTCCTCATTTTTTTGACAGTTTTTGTTCTTTCGCAGCTTTGGGGCTTAGCCTTTAGAGTCCTCCTCAAGGACCCTTAGTTGGTCCTCCTCAAGGACCCTTAGTTGGTCCTCCTCAAGGACCCTTAGTTGGTCCTTGGGGGGTCGTACCTTGATGTTTAACCCCTAAACCCCTCAACCTAAACTCGGAAACTCATTTTACAACATAAAACCTCACATCAACTCAACAACACACACGTTAGGCTCTAGTTTCACCTATTCATTTTCCGAGGTGTTACATTATCTCCCCCTAAGGAACATTCATCCTCGAATGACACTTTAAATACTTTAGGGAAATAAAGACTCAAGACTAGCAGCCCATCATGAATGAAACATCATAAACAATGCACAAACCTAGGAGGAAACATCAACTCCATCTCAACCATACTCCATGCAACACAAGAAAGTAGGAACTACATCTACAAACCCATTATGCATGAAAACTTCAATATTTCTTATTTCATTGGAGGGATTATCTTCTCCAACTCAAAACATGCTCATCATAATTACATCATGAAGCCAATTATGCAATTACTCTCAAAAGCACATTTAAGCATGTTCAACAATTCATCTCATGAAGCACATAGACAACTCATACTAAATGCACATCAACATGAGGAACATAAATCATAAAAACTCATTTTCTCATTTAAACATGAATTCATCAAAAGCATGCATAACATAAGGAGACCATGGACGCACATAATCACACATGACTACAAAACATGAAACAAGCCAAAAAAGAAATTCTTTGTCTTAGGCTTGAATAGGAATAGAAAGAAAGAGATAAGGATATCGGAACTCTCAACAACCTTATTTTCTAACCATACCATCTCCCCCTTGGGAGTAGACCCATACTAAGGTTAACATGAAAATAACATAGGGACCTTAACAACACATTCACAACCATAAGGAACTATCAACATACCGGTGCCTTCATTCGAAAGAGCTCTTTTGTCAACTCTAGTTGCATCCTTTACTAAAACCATTACTAGGACACCACTCCTAAACATTTTTCATGGATGGAACTTCTTTACCATTCTATTTCTTAACATGTCGGTTTAAGATCCCAATCGGTATTTCTAACTTAGAGAGGTCCTCATTAAGCAACTCTTGCTCACAACAACCTCACCAACACCACTCAAGGTGAGAATTCAAGCAAACCTAACTCATGAACATCAAGGATACTCAACGACCTTGCTATCTAAGCACAATATCTCCCCCTTGGGAGCAAGCCTATACACACTCTTTTAAGCATCACTTATTTCAATTCTAAAGTCGGAGCAAGTCAACACTAAACCTTCACACTCATCCCACAAGATGATTCTAAACCAAGGTGAATTACACTTCTACCCTTCTTAGAGGAGTCTACTCACTTCACACATCTAGGTATTTCCAAAACACCCTTTTTTTCATCAAATTTTTCCACATACCTCTAAACTCATCATGACTTTCTACCAACAACACTCATAACCATTAAACAACCCATCTATACCAAAGGATTTCATCTAAAGCTATCATATCAAGAATCATCTAGTTAGATAGCCACAATTGGCATCAATACTAACCTTTTCTCCCTCGATCCTTGTAGCATTTGCCCTACGAGTAGTCGCATCTTTAAAATTATCGGATAAGGAATAAGAGAGAGATATTATAGAGTTAAAATCTATGGAACGACTTTGAGTAATGAAAGAAGTAAGGTTTTCCTAACGTCTTATAGCCTCTAATTCATAAATGTGGCGTGCTTCACACTATGAACAAGACTCTACTCGACGTGGCTTATGAGACATCAATCCTAAAAACCATCCCACTATCTTGTGCTCTAATACCATGTTTGTCACGGCCCGAGCCTACACCTCAGACATGGCACGGCGTACAAGAATCCGAAGAGCCTCATACAAGCCTTATAACATTCATAACATAAGACATAAGAAATAGTGCGGAATTTAAAACTTTTCTTTAAATCCATACAATCAAAAACTTTATTTAAAACAACGGAAGTCTAGATATAGTTTCACATGGCCATCTAATACAACTTGAAGTCTCAATATAATAGGGTCACAACCCTTATAATAGAAAGCCTAAAAAGCATTTAGTACATGAAAGGAATGAAACATCAACATAACACTTGTCCTCGGATCCATGAGGACATACCACAAATTTGATGAATAGACAACTCACGCTTGAACTAAAAAGAATCATCTCAAATGCCGGAACGTACACTTTGTAGTAAAATAGAAGAAATATGTCTTATCACACAAAAATGTACTAAGTATGATAGCTATGCAAAAATCATTCTTAAAAAGGACATTTTGGTTGAAAACCATGCATTATACCAATTTCGAGAAGCATCGTGAACTTTAGTATAAAAGGCATAAGATACAAGTATATTCAACATATAAGCCATTACAACACATTATTACCTCTTAATTAACCCTAAGCTATACTTGTGCAATGTAAGAATAACATCCCATACTACTATTCCTAATAAGTACTACTTTGATGCCACCATAGATAAACTTACCATTCTTCATACTCATCTTTAGACAATACTCATGCATAAGGAACATTCACATTTCATAAGTCATGACAAGGAAAGTAACTCATAATACAATCCAAGTAAAACATGCAGCATTACATTATACATTTAAGTCAACATTTCCATTAGCTTCATTAAGAGTACATTCATTCATTAGACATTAAGACATTGGAGAATCACACCATAGCCCTCTCAAAGTGTACTCATGCAATGCATTAATGGCATATGATACTACCACCCACACTTCATAGAACCTCTTGAGCAACCATAGCACGTATCTCACATGATGGGAATAAGTGTTAATCGATATAGACCATGTGAGCTTAACATGGAATCCAGTGTACTATCCCAAACCCTAAAGGGTTGGTCTACTTCCCTAAGGTAGGACCGATAACATTTTACCTTAGGTGAATCCACTAGCTAATAGCCTATGTGGGCACATAGTTATGGGATAAGAAAGATGTTCATTGAAACCCAACCTAACGTGGGGAGAGCTTCCATCTTACCATATCCACTCGGTACTAAGCCTCCATTCCCTTAAAGTAGTTCATTTTCATTAACATTATTACACTTGAGAAGAATACCATTGGCCAATCGAGCCAAGGTACATTATTGCCCACTTAAAAGGAATGTAATTGGCCTATCGATTCATGGTACATCATTAGGATAGCTGATTGAATCCTCATAAAAGGAATGCCATTGGCCTATCCACTACTAAAAAAATAGCGTTTAGCGACGGATATTAGCGACGAACAATATTCCGTCACTATATAACGATGGATTTGCGACGGAATAACCATTTTGTTGCAAAATTAACAAATGTTTATTTTATTTATAATATAGCAATGGATCTGCAATGGAATATTTAATTTGTCGCTAAATATTAGCGCGAAAATTTGGCGCCCAATTTTTGCAACGTATTTAGTAACAAAGTAGTGGTGACAAATTTAATTAATATTGGGCGACGGAATTAGTGACGGAAAAAAGGTTGCTAAACTATTAAATATATTTTTATAAAAATTATATTATATAGTGACAAAAATATCCGTCAATATAATATTTTCTAAATAATATATTTATTTGAAAGCGACGGATGTTAGAATCCGTCACTAATTCCGTTGCAATTCACTCCAATTTCAGATTTCAACCCAACCCCTAACCTTTAATCCTGACCGTTGATCTCATCCTTTCAATCTAGCCTCTCATTTCAAATTAATCCTACGGTCAAGATCTAATTCCCTAGATTTCCTATTTTTATCTACCAAAAGACCCAAACCTAAATTCCTCATTTTTCTTCTCTCTAGATCCGCCGCACCCCACCCTCTTCTCTTCCTCCTCTTCTCTTCCCTGTCCGCCATCTCCGGCTAGGCAGCCACCCATCGCTGTCCGCCATCTCCAGCGAGAACAAGAGGAGATGTCGCTCTCCTTTCCTCTCCGCCCCTCTTCCTCCTCTCTCCCATAGTCCTTCTCCGTCCCCTCTACGCCAGTAGCAACAGCGAGGCTGCTGCTCTTCCTCTCCTCTCCAGCGCTGCTTTTCCGGTGAACAGAAGCTCCGATCGGCGAGCCACCAAGAACCAGCGACTCCGAACAGTAGCAGCCGCGAGAGCAGCAGACGGTTAACCACCAGTCACATTTTAATCTCATGGTAACTTCCATTTACCCTCTGCAACACAAACATTTTAATTACATCTGGTTACATAATAAATGGTCATCTTTATATCTAAAAAAAGTTTGTTTAGGTAAAAAATGGTTGATTGTTGACATGACTAAACACACAGCACAATACTTCAAAGTTCAATGTGTTCTATTTGGGACCATACATACAATGGAGTTGTTATATATTTTTTTCAATCATTCTTCCTCCACCTCAACCTACAGAAATTATTGGCTATGTGTCCTTTATAAATGTGTTTGTTTCAATTTTGAATATCGAAGTATTAATTATGTGTTAGCCTAAATCTTCTGTATGGATTAAGTCATAGTATAATCATAAATACGTATTCTTCCTCCAATTGATTTTTAAGATGGTATGCAGTACTCTTTCCATTTCTTTTCTTTTCTTTTTTTTGTTCAAAAAGGTTAATACCCACATCAGTGGTGTTTACATGTACTCTGATTCTACTAATTTGCGAGTGTTAAGTGATAAATGAAGGTATAAATATGTATTAATTAAAGTATAAATTACAAAAATCTCATAGTGTTAAGAGTTATTCGTAATGAGAAGTTATATATGCTTGTAATTCACTTATAAAGACAGTGATATAGAATGACTAGGGTAATGACAACCAATACAACAACTTGTTGTTGTAAAAAAAATTCAAAAAGCTGGTAGGTTTGTTTAATTTGTTCTGGACTTGGTTTGCAGTGTTCATTTGTAGCAAGTATGTTATTATGTAGATCATTTGCTCTATTATCATAAACTGAGATAAGTTGATCACTTCTTGACTATGCTTGACTGTGTGATGACTATGTGTAAACTTCATCTTTTTTAGTCATAGAATTGAGTTACATGTGAAGTTGCATTTGTAATAGTAAAAGATACAGTTATTAATCTTAGGAAGTTTATAGCCTCCAATCTCCACTTAGGCTGATGTTTCTCTGGCACCTAAGGCCGAGACAATGTAAAATCTCATTGCTTCTTTGATTACCTAATGTTTATAAGCAGTTACAAGAAGAATGAGAATGGTTTAATAAACAAGTTCTCATTTTCTCTTTATTTTTTCTACTTGTAGTGTATAAGAACTTCTATAAAATAATGGCATTTACCTTATCGAGGTACGAGAATTTCTGCTGAAGATCATCGGCAGTGGGTATGTGATCTGCTGAACTTTTGGATGGCAAGCAACCAGACAGATGATAGAAGAGAAAGTAAAGGATGTTGTTGCAGAACCCGCCAGCAAGTACTCATAAGTTACAACACTGATATAATCTGGTATGTCCTTGAATTTATTTTAACTTGCTTTTAGTTTACACTTGTTGCAATGAATTTACATGTGAATAACTGAATTATTTCTTTCAATTATTCTGGTTCATATTGAGTTGAACAACTTCCTCTTCAATACTAGATGTGTTATTTATTCTGTGGGGTTGACGGAAATTTATTTGACAAAAAAAATGGATAATATTTATGGTAAACATTCATCTTTCGGGCTTGTTTAGGAAAATACTGCATGCTAGACACTTCAGTTGGTTTTGCTGCACAAACATTCATCTTTCAGTTGTTTTCTAAAAAAGTATAGCACATTTAATTAAGCTAAAAGGTTATGTGTGTTTCTGCATTTTTCTTCCATTACAATTTTATTCCTAATCTTTAATGTTTTTTCCTTGTCTCAATTTATTACAGGAAAAATATGAAGAAATATTACGGGAAAGAACAACCTCTCAATCTGATCATCAATGTGAAACATACTACCAACTGCCCGGGGAGAAAAGAAGAGAAGAATATAGGGTCTAAAATCTGAAGCAAAAACTTACTACGGGCAGAATCTTTGTGCCTTATCATCTGTAGAATATTTTGAACCCACTAAATATTATTTTATATGAATTTTTGTTATTTTAGAGGTATTTAGTAATTGTTATTTAATTTATTTCAGCAGTGTATATTTAAAATAAATAAATGAAATGGTTTTACAAGGAAAATTTTAGCAACAAATTTAATGACGTTTTGGTCGTTGCTATAAAAAATGTTGGCGACAAATTAGCAATGAAATATTTAAGTGGCAAATGTGCTGGCTCAATTAGCAGAATATTTTATGATGGATTAGTGATAGAAATTTCATCACGAATTTATTTTAAATGATGAAATTAATTATGAAATTAGCAACGAGCTACATAAGTATAACGACGGACCAGTCCGTTGCTAACAAGTGGCGACGGAAATCATTCGTCTCTAATACGTCGCTAAACTTGCGACGGAACTCATTCTTCATCGCTAAGACATTATTAACGAGCGATATAGTAACAGACAATAATCCATTGCAAATCCGTTGCTAATCCGGTTTAGCGATGGAATAACATAGATTAGCGCCGAATTTCGTCAGTCGCTAAATGCTGATTTTTTTGTAGTGATCGATTCAAGATTCATCATTACATTAGTTCATTGACTCATTATGAAAGGAATACCATTGGCCTATCGATTCAAGAGTCATCATTACATTAGTTCATTGCCTCATTATGAAAGGAATGTCATTGGTCTATCAATTCAGGACAAAGCCTTAAGATACTTCATTAGTCATTTATGAAAGGAATGCCAATGGCCTATCGATTCATGTTCATTAAGTCAAGATACATTAGTTACACAATAAGAAAATTTCTAAGCCTACCAATTCAAGGTACATCAATCAATATTACTTTCATTTATACAAGAAGAGGATGCCCTAAGCCTACCAATTCAAAATGTAACATTACATTGAAGAAACCTTTCACATTCTATCGTCATCGTTCATAAGTGTATAATTGAGAATAACTTTTCAATAATAACACAATTTCATTCTAGACATGATCACATTACTTGCATTAAAATCACAAAGCATATACTTAGCATCATGATTATACATCAATCCTTCATACTTTGCCCTTCAAGGCCATGAATCACAATTCACCAACACACCTAGCATACTACAATTTCGGCATGAATTTGACATAATTCAATAAACTAAATCAATATAGACTTAATCTCTTCACATACTTCCATAATCAATCAATCCAGTATCACAATTCACGATTTAGTGTTTTGGGGGAAATCATGGTTTCATAGGGAAATTCCATCTTAAAACAACATTAATTCATGAATTAAATCACAATTCATCATAATTAAACCTTTGAAAATATTTAGAAATTGAACCCATGACTAAGATTGAAACCCTAACTTTTGGGGGATTTTGAAAACTTTGAAATCATCTTTTGAAGGGGCTCCTTGGATAGAAACTAACCAAGGATGAAAACTATCATACCTTGATTGAAGAAACTTCACGAAATTGAGTGACAAAGATGAACTCTCGAACTCCAAACCTTGATTTCTTCTTCTCCAATGGAGGTTTCTAGAGAGAATATTTGGAGAGAAGGTGGTTTCTATTTTTTAGTTTAGGGACTAATGAGTTGTAAAGGGTAGTTTAATAGTTTAAAAGGCCATAAATAACTCTAAATAATCAAAATAAACCGACCCCTAACTAATCTAACCACCATAGGAATTTACTAAGTAGCCTCTTAACTTGGCCGAACCTAGGCAAAATTCAGTGGTGACCTACGCCCACCAACCCACAGACTGTGAGTGGGGTGACGCCCTGTAATGCACGTCCGTGGTTTGGTTCAGAAACAACTCATTTGGGGCCTTGACCTACTGATGGGTTCCAAGGGGCGTGGATGGACCTACGGGGCGTAGGTCCCATCCGTAGGTCCTTATTTTTTTGACAGTTTTTGTTCTTTGGCAGCTTTGGGGGTTAGACTTTAGGGTCCTCCTCAAGGACCCTTAGTTGGTCCTTTCGGGGGTCGTACCTTGACGCTTAACCCCTCAACCTAAACTCGGGAACTTATTTTACAACATAAAACCTCACATCAACTCAACAACACACTCGTTAGGCTCTAGTTTCACCTATTCGTTTATTAGGTGTTACATTATCTCCCCCTTAGGAATATTCGTCCTCGAATGACACTTTAAACACTTTAGGGAAATAAAGACTCAAGACTAGCAGCCCATCATGCATAAAACATCATAAACAGTGCACAAAACTTGGAGGAAACATCAACTCCATCTCAACCATACTCCATGCAACAGAACAAAGTAGGAACTACATCTACAAACTGATTATGCATGAAAACTTCAACATTTCTTATTTTGTTGGAGGAATTACCTTCTCCAACTCAAAAAAAGCTCATCATAACATCCTGAAGCCAATTATGCAATTATTCTCAAAAGCACATTTAACCATGTTCAACAATTCATCTCATGAAGCACATAGACAACTCATACTAAATGCACATCAACATGAGGAACATAAATCATAAAATCTCATTTTCTCATTTAAACATGAATTCATCAAAAGC
The DNA here is from genome assembly GCA_029582685.1 of Solanum piurae. Lineage (NCBI taxonomy): Eukaryota > Viridiplantae > Streptophyta > Magnoliopsida > Solanales > Solanaceae > Solanum > Solanum piurae. Next base: position 34,110 of record JAJOOO010079801.1, read on the forward strand.
ATGCATAACATAAGGAGACCATGGAGACACATAATCACACATGACTCCAAAACATGAACAAGCCAAAAATGAACTTTTTGTCTTAGGCTTGAATAGGAATAGAAAGAAAGAGATAAGGATATCAGAACTCTCAACAACCTTACTTTCTAACCATACCATCTCCCCTTTGGGAATAGACCCATACTAAGTCTAACATGAAAATAACATAGGGACCTTAACAACACATTCACAACCATAAGGAACTATGAATATACCAGTGCCTTCATCTGGAAGAGCTCATTTGTTAACTCTAGTAGCATCCTTTACTAAAACCCTTACTAGTACGCCGTGTTACATCTAGGGTGTACGCCTGGGTCGTGACATCACTACAAGCAATCACAAAAACTTTGAGATAACAATAGGGAAAAGGATTCACAGGATGTGATCGAATATAGGAAAATATAGGCATATAGGTAATTGCAACTACTAGTAAATAGCTAAAGACAAGTGAGTAGGCTAACCTATAAGGGAGATAGTTTTCTCTCGAACAACTACCCCAAATCAAGTGATTTCTTCCGAACATCAACATGCATGAAAATGAAGAGCAGCCCACACCTTAATTCATCCACTCTTTCGAGCTAGATGGGTAGGATTGGGTTTAGGATTTACTCTTTCGAGCTAAACCCAGCTCAACCCAATACCCACAAATCACTAATCAATAACCTTAGTTCTAAAACCTCGCTCTCGAGCAAGCCAAGACCACAAAGATAGAATCCAATTTGCAACTATAATTCATAGATTAAACCATAATTATTGATTAAACTCACTTCAAAATAGAATTAAAACTATTAATTAACAATACCCATAAACTAATTCAACCCATAATCACATGATCACACCCCAAGAATTGGGGGTTTAGCTAAACATTGTAAAAAGGTAAAAACAGTTACTGAATTGATTATCCATCAACTAGGTAAGAGTGATTTAGTCTTTACAATGCTTCAATTTGTTGAATCTTCGAAACCCATTTCCAAATTCTGCAAATTGAACCTCTAAGATTTTTTAAAACTAAGAAAAACTATAGAGAAAAGAGTTCTAAGCTGAAATTGTATGCTCCAATGTATCAAGATGTGTCCAGTTACTAAACTAAAATCTTCAAAATCTACTTTATAGTCGCCAAAAATAAGCTACGAATGGCCATTTGTCAAAGTAAGTCTGGCTCGCCGAATCACTCGGCAAACCTCCCTTTGACCTCTTCCAGCGCCTTTACGCCTTGGCATTCAGCATCCTTGAGTTCTGTAATTTTGGGCGATCTATCATTGCCTCGCAGAACTGCTCGGCGATTCGTCGACTGCTTATTTTTGTCGCCGACTTGGTTTCTTCCCTGAGGGCGGGCACACTAGAACTTTAGCCGGTCAAACTAGCCACTCGGTGATTCGCCAAGTACTCTTGGCAATCACCAGGCTTGCCTTTCTTCATTTCTTCAGTTTGTTTTGTTCCTTTTAGCACGTTAGTGTCCTTGCTTTGTTCCTCAATTCATATACCTGAAAATCAAGGCTTAAACATCAGTTTATGGCACAAATTAAGCACTTGAGGACACTAGATAGATATAAACAAAGCCCAAAATGAGTTGAAATCTCGAACTCATCAATACCTCCACCTTAAACTTTTGCTTGTCCTCAAGTAAAACTCAGGATTAGAAGTTCAAAAAAGATGCCTCAAATAGTGCTACATAAGACTCAACATGAATGCACACACCAAGACTCAACTTACTCATGCAACGATCAATTGTGCACTCAAAGATTCAAATTGTGACTCACCATTATCAAAGATGCTCAAGGTCACAATACTTGCTTCAAATGCAAGTTCAAGCTCAACAAAGGTACTCAAATGCCCTCACAACAAAGATGATTCCCTCTTCACACAATTTTTTTCAACAATTTATAGATCCGGAATCACATACAACTCTCACACTAACAAAGATGAACACATGCATGACTTCACCCATAGGTTTGCCCTTATTTTCCCATCAACATTAGTTTCAACTCACTCAAGATCACAAAGGTCTTTTCAATGCTTGTAACAAGTTTGAGTGTAAAGGTATGGTCATTTTGGCTCAGTGGCTATTACCCTCACGAAATGTGGTCTGAACATCACTTTTTTCCTTTTCTTCAACATTTTGATCATGTGCATAATTCACCCCATTTTTCAACTTCAAATGGACTACCGGATACCCCATTTCTTTTGCATTTTCACTACTTTATTTCACAACTTTTTCATTCTTTTTCTTTTGCTTTCTTCTTTTTTTTTTTATATGGAGGGGTTCCAAAAAAATTTCAAAACCATTGCTCAAATGGGAATTTTTAACACTTCTTGATTTACCTTCTCTTTTCACCCCACCCACAAAAGAAAAGCAGTTGTCCTCAAATGCAACTAAAACACAAAAATCAATTAAAACAACAGAGAGGGAGGTAAAAGTGATTTTGTCTACTCAGTCGCTCCGTCGGGGCATCAATGCCCGGAGTCATACTCTGGTTTTTGGCATCAGTGCCCGGGGTAACATCAACACCGGCTCCACTAGATCCTTCTATAGAAGTATCCCTCAAGGAACTGTGAATGGCCGACTGTACCATAGCCTCCTCAACCTCAGTCAGACCCTCATATATGGTCTTTTCCTGTACATCGAGCTTCTCCTCATCAGTCTCAGCCTCGGACTCTGCATCCACATCATCAGCTCTAACCTCATCTCTGGTGGTGTTCGGAGGCACATCAGAATAGGGCTAGAATATCTATGTCTAGGTGATCAGAGATCTCCACGGTCCCAAAAATCATCAACATATTTGTGAACTTCAGCTGGACCACATTTTTTCTCAACTATGCAATTACGGCCTTTAAGATCGTCACCTCATGAGTGGCTCTCTGACCTCGCTAACACACATGTATCCTCTCTATGAGAAATTGATAGTATCTCTCATAAGTGTCAAAGCAACGATGAGATCTCTCTCAGACATCCCAAGTATTGCCGCCTCTTGCCTGGAGGCCCGCACATCAGTGGAATGGGCTATGTGCCCCATCCGTAGAAGCATGGTCTGGGTGAGTGGAAGTCGGGATGCAGCAGTACCGGCAGCACATCTAGGAGGCAGGAGGGCAGTAGAAGAGCTCGGAGGCATAGAAGGGGCAGAGCTAGAAATACATGAAGGCACATAGGCCAGAGTAGGCAATACTGCCTCTACAGGTAGTGTCTCAATGTCAACAGTTGGGGATGTATCCATCGGGGCTGCCCTCTTCTTCTCAGCCTCATCCTTCAAGTACTCGGCCTTAATACATCGGATGTCAGTAGAGGAAGTGGGAATCACTTCCACATCCTTATCCTCATCACGTGGCACCCTGGCTTGCCTGCACAACTCTGTGATCAGCACTGGAAAAGAAAGTGATGTATGCTGCTTCCTAGCTCTCATGGCCATCTCCTGTCTAATTATGGCACCTAGATTGATGCTCTTCCTGGTAATGATAGATCCAAGAGAGGCCCCATTTGTGTGGTGGAGGATAGACTAGTTTTGGGACGGCATGATTGTGCTACTGATGAAGCCGAACTAGTACGTCGCTGCTACATTATGGTCTTTCTTCTCGATTAGCACTCCAGCCTCAATCCACCTAGTTGTTCTGTCAGATAAAAGAGGGGATAACCAACTTTTCATTCCTCTAAATAAATCCTCTTGATCATGCTCTGGTTGTCATATGCAATGTTTTTAGTGCACTCCAAAACAACGTTTATATCTTCACTATCACACTTCACTTTCCTTCCCTGGACAACCACGTAGTCTACTGGCTTGAAAGTAGTTCCCTTCCTCTTTCCCTGTGGCACAAGAGCTCCATAGGCAGTGTAAAACTATCGAACCCAATTAGGAATGTAAGTTCCCCGGGGTTTGGTGAATATCTGAAAGTTGTGGGATTTCAAGGTGCGCCAGATCTCTGGATATCTATCCACCACACCATCTGTGGACAATCTCTTATCTTTGATAATAGTCCTTAGTCCCTCAACCTTTAGTCTATTGAGAGACCGGGGAGGAGGACCCTGTGCAGGTGGTTCAGGGACCACAGACTGATCTGGAACTGGAGAGAAGGAGAAGTAATTTGAGGCACCCGGATCCAAGACGGATCATTCATCCTTTTGGAGCGCATTTTAGCTCTCCGGGCCAATAGCAGGTGATCATCCTCAGGCTCAGAGATGACACCCTGAGGATCCTGGTGTTCCCCTTCGCTCTCAGAAGTGGTGAGCTGAGTCGCGTAGACTACCTCACTGTCAGAGCTGACCTCTGCTGACTCAGCAGCGGGCGTCATACCCTTTCCTTTGCCTTTCCCACCCGTGGTAGGGAGTTTTGTTGCCTTTGCTTTGGATGCTGATGCACCCTCATTGATTATGATTTCTTTTACCCGTTTGCGGGGCGTCATATCTCATCCTAGTAATTTGGGTCTAGACATTTATGCAAAACACATCGAAAAGAATTAGAAATAGTTTAAGAAAACTTGCAGAATTCAGGTTGCAGAAAGACTCACCGAAAGGGTGATCAAAGGATCTTTTAGGGGTTAGGGGAGTAGAAAGGTCGATAAAAGGATCTTTCGGCGAGTCATCGAGTGAACTCGGTGAGCGCAGGATTCCTGCCAAAAATTACAGACTCCAATTAGCCAAGTCAAGCAATTAAGGGTGATCAAAGGGGGACGTTGGTGAACCGTCGAATCGTTCGGCAAGCTCGACCCAGCTCGCCAAACAACCCAACGTGCCAAATTTCAACCTCATTTCCCAAAATCAAGCCCGCAGCCCCCAAAGTCAAAATCAAACTCACACATTATGCAATTCATACAAGACCCACAAGACGCATGCCTCCGGGGTACTCAAACTTCCCCAAATTTCTCCAAAATTGGCCATTTGACGACTTTTTCACTAAAGAATGATGTCAACCGCTCCATCATTGGGCAAATTACATCATTTGCATTAATTAGGGGTTACTGATACTTCACCCAACTAGACCCGACATAAAATAACCGCAACCCAACAATTTAGTGTCAAATTTAATAGAATCACACATAAGGTTTCATCATTTTAAGCAATTAGGCACAGTTTCGAAACACAAAATAGGCGAACCAACACATCAAACATGATTTAAGCATAGGCCAACACATAACAACATAATTTTAACGTGAGCATTTGAGTTCAACTACTAATATAGAGTTTGGGGTTCAGAAAACAAACCTTAATGCCGAATATAAAATTTGATAAGCTAGGCGGCAAAGTAATCCAAATCCAAGAACGAGATCAAACATAAAAAGTGAATAAAATGGGACAATAATGCAGATCTAAAGTGCGGGTGAGAATGTACGGGGTTAGAAATGAGAGAATGTGAAAGATTTTGAAATTTTAAATCGTTTGGCCTTTTAAAACCTTTCAGTTTGCGGCCCTTTCGGTGGAATTAGTGGACCACGCTGAATCACTCGGTGATCCGCCGAGTGGTGAATTACCTCGCCGAGTTTTATAGAACCTCCAGTCAATTTAGGGTCCAAACGGTGGAGAAAACCAGGCTCGCTGACCTGTTCGGTGAGTCACCGATTCATCCAATGGCCTGCCAAGTTTTATAGACTTCCACTTTATGTTTTTGTGAGTCCAACGGCGGTCCAAGTAGGGCTCGCCGACCGCTTAGGCAAGTTGCCGACTGGACTCTTAGCTCGCCAAATTGCACATTCTCTAACACACTTCTCTTTTCAAACTTCACAATCAATATCCGTTATTCAAACACAAACACAAAGCATTAAAAACTTGGGTTGCCTCCCAAATCAAGCTTTATTTTATTGGTTTGCCGTAGTATCACTAGGCAACCCCTCTTGTTGTCTTGGGTTCAAATGTGAAGAAATCTGACCCATTTGGGTCTTCAACTGCTTAATTGAGACTGAGTGAGACGTCACCTTCTGGTTGAGGACACTTTATCAGACTTTTCTACCTTGTTGAGAATGCGTGAGAGCATGTCTTCCATACGGCCACCCTCAAAATCTTTTGGCTTTTGACACTCATGGGGAGGAACATACATATCCTTCTCCCCCTCTCTTTCCTTCCAAGTTGCGTTACGATCACGCCAATCTCTGTCACGGTCTCTCAATCCTTCATCTCTATTTTAACCCTAATTTCCACCCGATCTTGGGTAATTAGCACGATAACCTCCTCTTTGGTTGGCTAGGAAGTTCACTTTCTCATTGTACTGAGCTTCAAATTGGGCTTCATCGGAGTGTACTCCTCCCACACCTACAACATTAATACTCCTTTAACCAGCACCCATGACATTTTTAGACAAGATATCTAGCTGGGTCATCATTTTTGCCATGTTTTGGTCTTTCTCTTGATCTTTTTTTATTTGCTCCTTTGTCATTCAAAAATTGAGAAGAGAGACTTGGTCCTCACGAGTGTACCACACTCTGTTGATCTTGGTCATGAAATCAAAGAGTTGGGAAGCTATTTCATAGGGTTGTTGCATTATACCTCTGGGAACAAGTTGATCAACAACTCTTTTGTTCACCGAGTCAAGACTCCTATAAAAGTATTGTAGCAGCAGGTTGTCGGGAAATCCATGAGTTGGGCATTGCAGCAACAACTTCTAGAACCTCAGCCATGTCTCGTGGATTGGCTCACCCTCCAAGAGTTTGAAACTTTGGATACTATCCCTAAGCGTCATCATCTATGACGGAGGGAAAAACCTCACTTGGAAAACTGTGATCAGCCCCATCCAAGATGTGATGGAGTCTCTTGGCAACTCAACCAACCATTTGCTTGCCTCACATATTAGAGAAAATGGGAACAACCTCGATCGGACTGATTCTTACGATATGTTCTTGAATGAGAACGGTCCACAGACATCAACAAAATTCTTGATATTCTCATGGGGATCCTCATGAGCTGGTCCCCCAAATAAACCCTTCAGTTGTAGGAGCTGAAGCATGGTGCTTGTGATGTGGAAAACAACATTTCCTTCAGCTGGAGGCAAACGAATGGCCCCAACATCATCCATTTGGAGTGGGTCATTGATGTTTGGGTCATTGACATCATTGAGGTTTCCGACATCATCTTGGTCACCCATTTGGCTACTATTACTTCCGTTAACGCTCATCTCCTCTTCTGTTTTAACACAAGCAACACAAAACCAAAAAATAAAATAAGTACATTCAACTATAACCAAAAAGAACACAATTCAACTTCACCAAAAGAATTTCAAACAACAGCACTCCCCGATAGCGATGCCATTTTGATTTAACGTTTCAAGCACACCTCATCCAATTCGAGGTGTCAATGATCATAAATCAGTATAAAACTCAACTAAATGAGTTGGGGTCAAATCCCACAGGAAGCGGTACGTGTTTTAAATTCAATTAGGAAGTGCAAATGTGGTCTAATCAGCCATAGGAATGGAAATTATCAAAAAGAACATTATTCAAATTAAAGGGGTGACACGAATGTCAGATGGGGGTTTTGGGTTTTCAATTAACAACTACATACAGTTACAAAAATTTCGAGATAACAATAGGGAAAAGTATTTTCTGGATGTGATCGATTATAGGCAAATATAGGCATATGGATAATTGCAACTACTAGTAAATAGCTAAAGACAAGTGAGTAGGCTAGACTATAAAGGAGATAGTTTTCTCTTGAACAACTACACCGAATCAAGTGATTTCTTTTGAATATCAACAAGAATGAAAATTAAGAGCATCCCACACCTTAATTCATCCACTCTTTCGAGCTAGATGGGTAGGATTGGGTTGAGGATTTACTCTTCCGAGTTAAACCCAGCTCAACCCAATACCCACAAATTACTAATCAATAACCTTAGTTCTAAAACCTCTCTCTCGATCAAGGCAAGAACACAAAGATAGAATCGCATTTGCAACTACAATTCATAGATTAAACCACAATTAATGATTAAACTCACTTTAAAATAGAATTTAAACTAGTAATTAACAATACCCATAAACTAATTCAACCCATAATCACATGATCAGACCCCAAGAATTGGGGTTTCAGCTAAACATTTTAAAAGTTAAAAACAATTATGGAATTAATTATCCATCAACTGGGTAAGAGTGATTTAGTCTTTACAATGCTTCAATTTGTCGAATCTTTGAAACTCACTTCCAAATTCTCCAAATTGAACCTCAAAGATTCTTCAAAACTAAGAAAAATTATAGAGAAAAAAGTAATAAGCTAAAATCATTTGTTCCAATGTATCAATATGTGACCAGATACTAAACAAAAATGTTCAAAATCTAATTTATAGTCGCCAAAAATAAGCTACGAATGGCCATTTGGCGAAGTAAGACGGGCTCGCTGAACCACTCGGTGAGCCGCCCATTTACCTTTTCCATCACCTTTTCGCCTTGGCATTCAGCATCCTTGAGTTCAGTAATTTTGGGCGATCTATCATTTCTACATGGAACTGCTTGGTGATTCACCGACTGCTTCTTTTTGTCGCCGGCTCGGTTTCTTCCCTCATGGCTGGCACACTGGAACTTTAGGCGTTCATACTAGCCACTTGCGATTCTCCAAGTGCTCTTGGCGATCACCAGGCTTGCCTTTCTTCATTTCTTCAGTTTGTTTTGTTCCTTTTTGCCCGTTAGTGTCCTTGCTTTGTTCCTCAATTCATTTACTTGAAAAACAAGGCTTGAACATCAGTTTATGGCACAAATTAAGCATTTGAGGACTTTAAATTTATATAAACAAAGCCCCAAATGAGTCCAAATCTCAGACTTATCACATGGCTGCTTCTGCTTTCCATGTAGCTCCCTCTACGAACTGACTCCTCCACAAAACCTTAACTGAAGTGACTTCTTTATTTCACAACCTTCTAACCTGACGATCAAGGATTTCAATGGGTACCTCTTCATAAGTGAAACTATCCTTCACATCCACTCTTTATAAGGGTACTATAGATGTTAGATTACTCACACACTTCTTCAACAACGACATGTGAAAAACCAGATGCACTACTTCTAGTTCTGCTGGCAACTCTAATTCATAAGCCACTTTACCAACCCTTTGCAAGATCTTGTAAGGGCCTACATATCTAAGACTGAGCGTCCCTTTCTTGCCAAATCTCATCACCCCCTTCATAGGTGACACTTTCAGAAAAACCCAATCATCAACTTGGAACTCTAAGTCCCTTCTCCTTACATCTGCATATGACTTATGGCAACTTTGGGTTGTCTTAAGTCTATCTCTAATGAGTTGCACTTTCTCCATAGCATTATCAACTGAATCTGGCCCTATCAAGGCTGTTTCACCTACTTTAAACCAACCAACTAGAGATATACATCTACTCCCATACAATGCCTCATAAGGGGCCATTTGAATGTTGGAATGATAATTATTATTGTAGGCGAACTCTATAAGAGAAAGGTGATCAACCAAACTACCCTTGAAATCGATCACGCAAGCTCTCAACATGTCCTCTAAGGTCTGAATGGTACGCTCTGCCTGACCATCCGTCTGTGGATGAAATGTTGTGCTAAGATTAACCTGAGTACCAAGACCTTTTAGAAATGATTTCCTCCACCAAATTTGTAGTCTTAATAGCCAAAAAGCGCACAGACTTAGTAACTCTATCAACTATTATTCAAATGTAGTCATGTTGTCTATGAGTATGAGGTAAACCTGTAATGAAGTCCATGTTGATCACTTCCCACTTTCAAATAGGAATGTTGATCTCTTGAGTCATACCTTCTGGTTTCTGATGTTCTACCTTCACTTGCTAGAAATTAGGGCACTTAGCCACAACATCTGCTATATCCCTTTTCATACCATTCCACCAAAAGACTTCCCCGCATATCAAGGTACATCTTAGTGGCTCCTGGATGGATAGAATATCTGGAGTTATGGGCTTTTGCAAGAATCATTTGTCTCAACTCACCCACCTTAGGAACATATAATTGACCCTGATAGCGAAGCACACCATCTCCCCCTTGAGAGAAAACCTCAAACCTTTGTTGATGGACTTCACCCTTTAGTTGAAGCAATATCGGATCACTGTCTTGCTTTTCCTTGACCTCCGCTACAAATGAATATTCTGACCCATTCTGAACTGTTACACTACTATCTGATATGCTCATAAGGCGAACTCCCAAGCGAGCAAGCCTGTGAACGTCTTTCGCTACTTTCTTTCTTTCTTCCTCAACATGTGCTACACTACCCATAGATAGTCTACTAAGAGGATCTGCTACTACATTGGCCTTACCAGGATAGTAATGCACACTCATATCATAATCCTTGAGGAACTCAAGCCATCTCCTCTGGCGAAGATTCAATATTTTTTGGGTGAACATATACTGAAGGCTCTTATGGTCTGTGAACAGATCTACATGAAAACCATACAAGTAATGTCTCCAAATATTAAGTGCAAACACCACTGCTTCAATCTTGAGGTCATGAGTTGGATAATTCTTTTCATGCATCTTAAGTTGTCTAGAAGCATATGCTATAAACTTACCTCGCTGCATCAACACACAACCTAGGCTGACTCTGGAAACATCATAGTAGATAACATAACCGTCTGAACCCTCTAGTAGAGTCAAAATAGGAGTTGTAGTCAACCTAGTTTACAGTTATGCAAAGCTTTTCTCACAACCATCGAACCACTGAAACTTGACCTTTTTCGAAATTAACTTAGTCAATGGAGAGGCTATGGATGAAAATCCTTCCATGAACCTTCTGTAATAACCCGCTAGGCCCAAGAAACTTGTGATATATGTAGGAGAGGTAGGTTTGGGACATTGTTTCACTGCTTCTATTTTCTGAGAATCTACTCGTATTCCTTCGCTAGACACAATATGAACAAGGAAAGCAACAGATTCCAACCAAAACTCACATTTGCTAAACTTAGGGAATAATTGGCGATCTTTGAGAGTTTGCAGGATAACCCTCAAATGATTCACATGTTCTTCCTCATTCCTAGAATAAATGAGGATATCATCAATAAACACGATAACGAACAAGTCTAAATACTGCTTGAATATTATGTTTATCAAATCCATGAAAGCTGCAGGAGCATTGGTTAGTCCAAATGACATAAGTACAAATTCATAATGACCATAACAAGTTCTGAAGGTTGTTTTCGGGATGTCACTATCTCTGACTCTGATTTGATGATGACCGGATCTGATGTCTATCTTTGAGAAATGACTAGCGCCCTGAAGTTGGTTAAACAAATCATCAATCTTGGGAATAGGATACTTATTCTTGATTGTGACCTAGTTCAACTATCTATAATCGATGCACATTCTGAGAGAACCATATTTCTTTTTAATGAACAACACTGGTGCACCCCATGGGAAAATACTAGGTCTGATGAAGCCCTTATCTAGAAGGTCTTTCAACTGCTCTTTCATTTCCTTAAGCTCAGCTGAAGCCATTCTATAAGGAGGAATAGAAATAGGTTGGGTATCTGAAAGGAGATCAATTCCAAAGTCAATTTTCATTTCGGGAGAAACTCCGGGAAGATCTTCTGCAAACACTTTTGGGAACTCATTAACTACTAGAACTAACTCAAGAGTTAAGGTTTCGGAGCTTGAATCCTTAACCCGAACTAAATGATAGAGATAACCCTTAGAAATCATCTTTATGGCCTTAAGGTAAGAAATGAATCGACACATATGCGCTAAGCTACTACCCTTCCATTCTAAGATTAGTTCGTATGGAAACTGAAAACGAACAATCCTACTTCTACAATCGACTGAGGCATTACAGGAATTTAATCAATCCATGCCTATCATTCAAAATCTACCATTTCTAACTGTACAAGATCTGCTGAGGTGACTTTCTGGGAGACTATGACAGGGCAATTTTTGTATACCCGTCTACCTATAACTGGGTCACTGACTGGAGTAGAGACTAAAAAGGGTTCTGAGAGAGTTTTTGGACTGACACCGAAGTTGACTGTTATATAGGGAGTTACAAAGAAAAGAGTAGCCCCTAGATCTAACAAAGCATAAATATCTAAGTTAAAAACTCGTAACATACCAGTGACTACACCAGGAGGATATTCCTGATCCTGGAGAGCCTGAAGAGAACACAACTTGTTCTGGCGTTGTCCACTACCACACCCTAAGCATCATTTCTTTCCTGCAAAACACTCGCACGGATGGTTCTTACCATAGTTTGGACAAGTTTGGTTGGTTCTGGTGCCTAAAATACTCCCCTGAGACTTAGAGCCTTATGCCCTATCTTTCTAATCTTGTCAGAACATGGAGGATAGAACACTAGCTGATGAAGGTGCTGGTGCTGAAGGCTTTTGCTGAAACTATGAGCGCTTTCCACCACCTGATTTCTGTTGAGAATACTCATAGTTGCCTGTTCTAGCCTTCTTATTATCCTCAGCATGTTCCCTAAGCTTATCGCCCTCAACATGCTGAGCAGAAGTCATGAGCCTAGAGATGTTGATATTTTCTAGCAACATAGCATTCCTACACTTTGTTTTCACTAAGTCGGATACCCCATACAAAAACTTGTTCATTTAAGCCCTATAATCGGCAACCATGTGAGGAGCATACCTGGAGTGTTGGGTGAACTTGAGTCCATACTCTTGGACTGTCATGTTACCTTGTCTCAAATTCATGAACTCCTAAGATTTTGCCTCCCTCGACTCTCTTGGGAAGAACCTGTCCAGAAAGGTTTCACTAAACCATTCCTAAGTGGTAGTAGCTACATTTGTACCCCTGTTCTCTTTCCATTGAGTATACCAGATATGAGCTACATCCTTAAGTTGATAGGGTGCCAACTCTACCCTATCATTACTTGTCACTTGCATCACTTCGAAGGTCTTCTTGACCTGATGTATGAAGTTTTAGGGATCCTCACCAATCTGCGATCCTAAGAACTCAAGAGGATTCATCCTAATGAAATCACGAACCCTGGCTTCCACTGATCCACCATCAACATTTGCAGGAACTTGAACTTGCTGGTTGTTCACACTCTGAGCCAAAAGCTGAATGGCATTCCAAAACTCAGCATTCGAAACTTTTTGATCTGGGACGAGAGGAGCTGCGTTAGGATTGTGTGCATTCGCATTCCTTCGATAAGATCTACGAAGAGGTATGATCTGAAAGCGCATAACGAAGGATTAGAATGATGAAGTTTGATCATACATCACGCACGAAAAGAGTAACAACAAAATGAAGTTTTCCTAAAACACTTCCTAGCCTCCCTCTCATTAGATGTGGTGCACTTCACACCCATGAAAAGAAATCTACTTAGTGCGGCTTTTCAGACATCCTAGGACTCCTAAACCTAATGTTCTGATACCAAGTTTGTCACGCCCCGAGTGACCCCAAGCTAACTCTGCTGGCATATCATAAGCATACTAAATAAATTGAAGCAAAGAAATATTGTGCGGAAGCTAAATTATCATGTAAACTAAAATAATGGGGACATACCCATAAACTGTTTGAATATATAAAAATTGAGAGTTTAACAACAACTGAAAAGTCAAACTCAAATGCTAAAGTTGAATCTAACTATGTTTGAAAATAGCCTTTAACTGACTAGAAGTGTTGGGACATGCCCAGCTAAATTTACCAAAACGAAAACTAAGACTAAAAGCGAAGGAAACAAGTATGTCGTCCTCAGAGAATGATGACTCACTACTGATGCTGCTGAGCTGAAGATCGAGAACCGATCTATGCGTGATCTGAAAGCTGAGGACCTGAACCTACATCACAAGAAGATGTAGCGCAGAGTATGCGTCATTACTTAAAAGGTACTGAGCATACATGATATAATAAAGTTGAACAATAAACATAACTGAAACAAAGCATATATGTGAGCAATGATAAGAGATAAGTAAGATACTATACTAAGAATACTGAACATGAACTAACTGAATGCAATGACCAAGTTTATAACATGTTGATACTGAAATCTAATTGTAATTGATAACATGGTCAATGCAATAGAATCTAACTGTAAGGGAACTACTAATAACTGACATAAATATGAGCTAAATGTGGAGTCTGATGTATACGCCCCATCGAGAGGACCCAATATGCCCTTCTAGAGGTATAGAGGCATGACTGGCGTGATCACTAAAATGTAATGCCCACAGAGGGGACTTATAAGCGTACGGGAGCACGTAGTTCTGGGACTTGAGGGTGATCGACCCTAGTCCACTCGGTATTAAGTTACTCCCAATTTATTATGTGATTAACAATTTATGACTGAATTTCTGTAATACTGGATAGCTCAAAATACTGACATGCTAACTGAAAATGCATCATTAATGTACTAATAATGAAACATTCAAATCTGAGGCATGTATAACTAAAATAACTGACCTAGCATGTGTAATTCATGAACTAAACAAACTACATAGCTAGGGTTCTAAATTTATTAAAGAATCTACACAAAACAACACTAAAATCATGATAATTTGATTAGGAACATTAAATTAACTAAATTCATAATAATCTGCTGAAATTCTAGAAACCCTAGGTTTTGATAATAAGAAGGGAATCAAGAATATGACTAAATTCTAGGAACTTAATGGGTGAAAGGAACCCACTAGTGAAATCCCACATACTTGGTGACAAAATTCATGGAGAAATTTTTCGATTTCGGGGCTGGAACTGATGAAAACTCGTTGCGTTCTTAAACTAGGGTTGCTCGACTTCTTCTCCTCTTTTGTTCTAATATTGATGATTTTTTTGTCAATAATTGGTTAGGTGGTTCTAATTTGTTTACAAGGTTAAAACTGACCAAAACCACGTAGTTTAGGTGTCCAACGCATGGGAGAAAAGACAAAAAATACCCTACTTAAAAAGTCTGACGGGCTGACCACGGCCCATATGACGGGCCGTCAAAGGGACCATGGACTGTGGGGCCGGTCGTGGTCCTTCGTCCAGTAGCTAGTGGTTCTGGGGTCCTCAACCACAAGCCTTACCACGGCCTGTGTGAAGGACCACGGACCGTGAAGGTCGATGTGGTTCTTCACTACGGTTTGTGGTCTGCTGGCTCAGATCTACGGACCCTCTCATGGCCCGTCATCAAGACCACGGCCCGTGGAGGGCTTCGTGGTCTGATGTCAGGACTTGAGGGAACTCTGACTCTCCACCACAGGCACTAGTACGGCCCGTGAGGTGGTCGACTGCCCGTGAAGGGTCTTGTGGTCCACCCCTATTGGAGTATGCTGAAGTCCACAAGCAGGTCAATGGATCGTGGACCCTTTCACGGTCCGTGAACCATGTTGTGGTTCACAGGTTCAGGTGATTTCTTCTGCACTTTTTTTATGTCTGGCTTCCGAGGTGTTACAGGTGTAGTTTGAGTGCAGAAAATCTGATGCTGCTATTTTGGTTTAAATTTGGTACTATTTTGAAGCTTTTCTGGTGCAATTTTAGTAATTGTTTGCGATGTTCTGGTACTTCTCTGCTACTTTTTTAGTGCATTTATAATGTCGTTTTAGTGTGAATCTAGTGCGCAACTAATTTTGTGAAATTCCTATGTTGTTTTGGTGCACAAAAGACACTGTTAAAAAATTAAACGGATGCTTCAGAGAATATCAAAATTGCACCAAGTGTTAAAATATGGAGGACTATTAGTGCTCTATGATAATAAAAAAAGGATTACTTTGACTCATAACTCAAAGATATGGGAAAATTTTGATCCTTCAATGTTTTTTGTAATAGTTTATTCCATTCTAGAGGGCCACAGTGACCAACTAGAAATTATGACATCTCATTTTAGATTCTTTAACAAGACTCTCGTGACATAACACAATCAATATAGCTAGACATAAAATATTAATTTCCCTAAACCACATTGTGTATATGATCACTCATCACACTAATGTATATACCCTTGAGCTTTCTTTTCCTCTCACTTGTAAAATTTCAGTGTTTGAGAATCTAGCAAAACATTGAACTAAAAACCCTCTCTAATTGATTTTACCAGAATTCATCCTGGAGAATTTACCGGTAATCTATGATTGAGGTGAATTACTCGGTCAAAAAGTTTGTCACTTTGCTTAGACCATTAAATACACCTGAATTTATCACATAAAATTTATCCTATGAACTTTCTAATTTAAAAGTTTTAAATTATCAAAAAAGGCAGATTTTTTTTTTATTTACTCATTTTAGACAAGTAATTGTAGTTAAGATTATGAACTTAGCATATCTACTAGAGAGATTTATTTATTTATTTTTAATCTCCATTATTTTTTGTGCTATGTATGGCGGTACTTTTCATAATGAGTTTCCACGTTGATAGTGAGATTTTATTATTGTCTTAAATTTTTTTATCATATTCTCATAACCTGTTCTAACTATTTTATTTTTATTTTGCGCTTTGATTTTTGAAGTGACAGATTTTAGCATTGATAGAGCTCGATATTTTCTTTTCAGTGTTGGAGTACAGCATCTTAAATACTTGAAAATGGTAAAGTTTTTAATTTGAATTGTCTTAATATTTATGTTTGTCACGACCTGAATCTACACCCCTGGCACTCAAGAACCATTACTGGTCCCCAAGCGAACCCTCATCCTGGCTAACTACAAGCAGAAGACTAACTTAAGCATGCAAAAGCTTAAAACTGAATAAAATTCAATAAACTCAAATTTTCGAAACTTTAACTCAAATGAACAATTTTGAATAAAAATAATATATTCAACTCACCATAAAATAGGCAACTTAAGTCTTTAAAACATTCAATAAAATAAATAAATAATACAGACTTCTCAACTATATTGACTATCTATGAAGCCTCTAACTGATAAAGATGGAAGGCAGTACAAGACCCACGACATCCTGACTAAACTGAAAAGTAAATGAAATCCTCCGGAAACAAGGAGGCTCACCATTGCTAACTCGAACTCCCGGATGTATCAACGAATCTCTTGTTGATGATCCTGAATACCTGTGTCTGCATCATGAAAATATGCAGGCTAAATGGCTCAGTATGTGGAATGTACGAGCATGTAAAGAGAATTCTAAAACATAACATAAGCTTGAACTTGATAAAAATGGAAACATACTTACCTCTTTTCAAACTTACTCAACTCAAGGAATACTCAAGGATACTCAAAACTACTCAACTTACTCAACTCAGAAGTACTCAAGAATAAGATACTCAACACAGAGATTAGATACTCAACTCAAAGATATGATATTCGACTCTGGGTACTCAACTCAATATAAAGCAACAATACACATGCAATATATGGAAAGCTTTATAAAATAGTAAAAATAACTTAGTTCGTTAAAGAAAATGCAATAACAAACTCAACTTTACTTATATAATAAAGTAATATAGTTTATGTGCGAGTTTCTCTAACCGACAACCACCACTATGAGCCTAAGTGGTGATACAACGTCTTGCCCACGCTGCCAGAACTGTCCTACACTTTGCCGTCATATAGAACGTTTAGCTTAGTGGATCCACTAGTTTAAATTATGTGATCATCTAAAAAGCATGACCCATTAATACCCATGATGGCTACATGGTTTATGGAGATTTGAGTTATCTGAACTCGCATGCCCATATCGGTGCTCAATACTACTCCTAAAATATACTTAGCTCATATGTTTGTAAAAACAAAACTTTTTCTTTGGTTTGAGATAATTACTCAAAACTTAGCTTAAAAGTTCTCTTGGAAATCATAGTTTCCTCTTTACTGAAAAACTAGCTCAAAGGCTCTTTTGAAATCTCAATTTCCTTTCTTGTTTAAATGTGAAAACATAGTCCCGATATACTCTTTTGCAGAAATAACTCAACTCTTTACTCTTTACTCTTTACTCATTACTCTTTGCTTAACTTAAAACTTATGTCTTAAAACAAAGTTAAAACGTTTGAAAAAGACTTCTTAAAATATGGTTCATGCCGAATTATGGATGTGAACGACTCAATGCAAGGTTTTCAATAACCATAGATAGAACTCAAGAAGTTCAATAATACTACTCACTTCAAGAATGCTCAACTCAAAGGGTTCATGCGGAATTTATGAGCATGAACTACTCAACTCAATGACTCAAACATACTTTTTCATTTCAAGACTGTTTGACTTATAGGGTTCATGCAAAATTATGGACATGTATAACCCAACTCAAGGACTTCATGGGTAACATGTAATAATCTCATGATGAGGAATGTAATCTCAAAGGGGTTACAAATTCAATACTTAAGACTTAGGACATAGAGATATTACTCCTCTTATAGATACTCAACTTATGGAGTTCATGCGGAATTTAAGGGAATGAACGATTTGACTCGTAGGTCAACATAACATTATGGAAATCATGATACATATATTCTCATTCTCATACCTACTTCCTCAAAATTTAGTTCAAATCAATATTTAATATCAAAGGATTCACAATTGAACTCAAAGACTTTCTTGAAACTCTACTCTTAACTCTCTCTTGAATGTGAATTATGAATTCAAGAGTTATGCTTCATGTTTCATGATATGAAGGATCTCGTGATGACAAAGTAGAATCATGAATACATTCTCCTCACTCTTATACTCACTTGCTCGAGTCTTGAAAAAAAATTACTAGAAATTATAGAAGACTCCTCAAAAGACTCAAAGGGACTTTCTCGAAATGTTTGAATGAACTCTCAAAATTTAACTCTTAACTCTACCTTGATTTTGAATTATTAATTCAAGTTTATGATCATGTTAGGAATGATTTTAGGTGATTAGAAGTAGGTTAGATTAGTTAGAATCGAAAAAGAGTGAATGTA
Organism: Solanum piurae; assembly: GCA_029582685.1. Classification (NCBI taxonomy): domain Eukaryota; kingdom Viridiplantae; phylum Streptophyta; class Magnoliopsida; order Solanales; family Solanaceae; genus Solanum; species Solanum piurae. The sequence goes on from JAJOOO010079801.1 coordinate 52,850, forward strand.
CCCTTCGAAAGAACTCAAACGGAGCAACCGATTGCAAACTGGACGGGGCAGGAGACCCTGGGGCTATGGGTGGCGCGGGGTGCCAGCCCCTAAACTTCAGAGCATACTTTGGGGCACTCTGGCTGGCGTGACACGCCTGGCCCCAACCCAGAAGACCCGACGAAATTCTTTGCTCATTTTCTCACCCTATTTCGCCTAGAATCAAACGGTTTCTTCCCCGATCACTTGGATTCGATTACTTAACATAAGGACACTCTAATCTAATGAATACAGCCCTAAAAACAATCACATTAATCTCAATAAATCATCAAAATCCCAACAAAACAAGATTTAGAATGAACTTCAAGAACACCTACAAAGAACTCATCAAGAACTCTAATCCTTCAACTTTAAGAACGAAATTTCGCTGAAAATAACATGATTGGTGTGTGGGTGAACTAAACCAACACTATGGAAGCTTACATACCTCTTAGGGATTAAACTCATGGCAAAAGTCCGCAACAAAATGCAAGACTCTCGACGAACGTTTCGATCCTTTCTCTTTTCTCCTCTTCTTTCTCCTTCTTTTCTCTTCTTGAACTCTCAACTAAAACTCTAGGCGTAAACTAGGATTATAAAACTGAACCTAATCATATTAGACCCCTAAAATGTTACTAAAGACGTATTAAATCTGATTGGGTAAGGAAAAGACCAAAATACCCCTCTAAAATCCGGTTTTGACTTTCCTTATCTAGACAGCCCAACTTCGAATGCACATATCTCCCTCATACGAACTCGAAATTGAGAAAACTCGGTGGCGTTGGAAAGATAATTTAAAGATATTTCCTAAGGTATCTGATAGAATACCTAACTCATCCTGATCTAGGAGTTATGGTTGTTTGAAGTCAACCCAAAACTCATACTTAGCTTAACTTGCAAAATTTCAGATTTTTGCTATTTTCAATTTAATTCTTTTTGAAACTCAAGGTGCTACATTTAGTGACCTTAACACTTAAGAAATTTTTAATTCCTTGGTAAAATATCACTCACTACGAAGAATGGTTCTAGTCTTAGCTCAAAACTTTTTTGGGGTGTTACAATTTTGTTGCATCAACAATTTTTAAAAATATTGTAAGGCTGTGGAAAAATTAACAATAAACTTTCTTTCTTTGATTTATGTTCCTTTTTTAAATCTCTAATATATGCTTTGATCTATGTGCTTCTTTTTTATTTTAGTCTGTAATGTGTGCTTTGATTTGGATTATTTTTTCATTTTTCTTGTGTTGTAAGATTAATCTTTTATATGTTGAGGAATTGATATAGTTCACGCCATATATAATTAATCGAGAGTCACTTGTTCAAATAAAAAGTTTTTTTAAGGGTATTCATTTCTACATATTGATTCTTGACATGAATATACTTCGGCTCCTCCTTGCATTGTAGAGGGTACCTTATCAAAGGCGAATCAAGAATTTTTAGAATGTGCACTACTTTAAAAAAATGGGTATTAAATGTTAAATTTTGTTATCTAAAAATTAATTGGTTCGATTACTAAATATGGTAGCTTCATTCTTTGTATATAACCATTTGTGCTTATTGATTAGCCATTGTGTTCTTCATCAATAGAGATTGGCCAACTCTTTCATGTTAGGATTTTTCATTTAGACTGTAGTAGAAAACCTTTTTTCAAAAAAGCATAAAGTATTTGTTCCTTTATATGCCTTCTCCAAAAAAATATTTTCGGTGAAACTCGAATAGCCTTAATAATTTCTTTTTTGTTCTCTGCAAACTCTTATATGATCTTTCTAGTCTTCCTAGAATAAGTTCCTTGAGGTTCTTAATGATGTTAATGCTCACACTGATGGAGACATGAGGAGTGGGGATTCCTTGAATATCGAACAGAAGCATGCTCATCAATCTTTAGGCGATGAAAATGTGACATGTGAAACGTTTCATTAATGTTCCTCAAAAAAAGTTTGTCTCATCCTGGGAAAGAAGATAGTGATCTGAATGCTAGAAATAGTGACAAATTGTTCCCTTTGTCATAAAAATTATCTTCTGACTCATTTTTGGAAAGATTATGCAAGAGATTAACCTTCTCTTGTGCGAAAATCTTCAAATACTAGAGAAGATAGAATAAATGTTACATCTCTAGGACATGAAATCGAAAACGTCAATTTGATTGGAGACGACTCTGTAAAGGGAAAAAAACCCATCAATCCTATAGACAACACAATCAACAATGTGAATAGTGATAAGGACATTGGTGTTGCCTCTAGGATCCCAACTTTTGATAAGAAGGATGTCATGGGTGATTTCTGCATTGGCAAGCTATGTCAGAGTACTAGAAGTGTAATTCCACCTAAAAGGTTGAACGATTACTTTTGCAAAGGAAGAAAGTGACGCGAGCAAGGCAAGACTTAATAATGGAATTGGTATACTAGTGTAAGAACGTGGGTAGGAAGGAATAAGGCAATGTGAAGTACTTTACTACAAGTTTACCCCATGTCCATAAGTGTTACGATCCAAAAATGGATTTGATGGCACTCATCTTATCCCACCAAGACAAGTCAGCCTCAAACCAAACCAATGCGATAAAGTGTGGAAATAAAATGAAATTTGAAGTTTAATAACAATTACTAATGTGGATAACAAGTCAGCTTAACTAAATCTCCAAAACCTGGTAGTCAAGTGCACAAGATTCTAATGTATTACAATTGATTTGAAAGAAAAACACAAGTCTCAAATGATATTGTCTCTAAAACAGAACAAAATCATAAATAATAGTAAGAAGGTTTGTTGAGATGATAAACATCTACCTCACAAATCTCCACATGAGGCCTCATACAAGAAGAGGAAGTATCAGGAAGATCCCAGTTCGTAATCCACACAATTGAATAAGTAATGGGTGAGTACCAGACCACAAGGTACTTAGCAAGCAAATTCCTAAACACAAACCTAAGAATATTGAATATGGTTACTCCTACAACTAAAACTGAGCCTCCACAACTACAATCTGCATAAAACTAGCCCAACATAACAATTCACAATTTAAATAACACATATCTCAATAACAATACTCCAATGATAACTGATCAATAATTCACAAGATCAAGTTCGACAATCACAAATTCCACAAAAAAAAAACATTCACCAGTTCACCATGATAAAGATATGCAGTACAATGAAATGCAATGCCAATTATGGTGATGCATGTCTAATCTAGTGATACACACCCGTTGTCTCTTAGTTCGGGACCCATGGAGGACATATATATCTATGCATTCATGGGGGCGTGCGACAAGACCCTCGATAATTAAATTCTTCATAGCGTACGAGACATTCCTCAAATCATAATATCTTTAGCACGCCTCCAAATGGTTCATCCTCTTTAGTTCCTTATTCTTCTCAAATTCACATAACAGTTGTCACAACCATGTCTCTAAACAAATGGAAATGGCATGTTCACACAATTAAAAAGAAGATGACCATTTCAATATCAATGCACAGCTCAGAACAACACAATCGTGATACAACATCAATAATGAATCAAAAAATCTTTTCAGTCACTCTAAACCTGCACATCACACATTAATATATACTTAGGTTGCCTCTTATTACCCTTCTTTCCTCATTAGGATCATTCAATGTGAACAAGTCAACCCATCAACAAGTCACATTACTTCCCAACATATACCACAAGGAAATACAAGATTATATACACTAACAAGGGTCAAGAAATCCACTTGAGTCAAACAATCAAACAATTACTCTGGGACTTAAGCGTTCCCCTTTCTTGAGCTTCCAAATAAATGTAATCTATCTATATCTATCTTTATGTATTACCTTAAAAGGATGAACTCCTAACTTGAATGTTAAATTACTATAATATCCCTAACTTAGGTTGTGACTTTTTCGATGAGTTGTGACTTTTCTGATAAGTGGTGACTTTTTTCAAAGGTTTGTGACTTTTCAATGAGTTGTGACTTACCCAAAGATTTGTGACTTTTTCAATAAGTTGTGACTTTTTCAATAAGTTGTGACTTTTCCAAAGAGTTATGACTTTTTCATTAAGTGGTGACTTTTCCAAAGTGCTGTGACTTCTCGGAAAGGTCATGATTTTTCAGTTAAGACACAAAAAATATTTGTTCATACTACCCTTTGTTACTATAAATAGAGGGTCTTCCTCTCAATTTTTAACCACAATTTTTTCTAATCTTCTACTCTTCTTCTTCTTGCATTTTAATTGTTTTTGTGTAATTTATTGTCATTGAGTGAGTTCGAAGTTTAGCGGAATATGAAGTATCACTATTCTGATGAAGTAAGTCGTTCTATCCTAAGAGGGTATATTCCATAACCTAAGAGGGTATATTCCATAACTTCTGAATAACTTTTTCCAAAATTTAGAGAATTGTCACTATATGTTTTTGATGCTCAAGACAAAAGAATGACTTTACTTATCAATGTTACTTATGTGATTTAGATTCTCAGAAAGTTTGCTTCAAAATAGTTGTTTCTATATAAACATTGCCCTTTTGTTTTACTTATTTACTATTTTTTTAATATTTTAGTATTTTAGACGAAGAAAAGTTCATATTACTTGTAATAACGCCAGTTGAAGTTTGTATTAGTTTAATTTTTATTATTTATCTAATAGCTAATTTTAGGAGATAAATGTTTTCATTAATGCAAATATATATATTTATATTTAGGTAGGTATTTGTATTTAAACTAAAGTATTATATATTTCACAAATGTATTATCAAGTTAACGAAATCTTCTAACTTGAAAATATATTGTTTTAAAATGTTTCAAGGTTTTATTTTTAACAAAAAAACTCACAATAAATGTGAATATATAAAATGTAGTTGTTCTCTTCACATGTTCATATGACATCTAAACAATTTAACAATACACATGCAAAGCACATATGGTAAGATGACAAGAAAAATACAAAACAAATATTGTCTATAAGATAATATTAGTGAGATAAGACTAATTACATGATTGTACCTCATCAAATTGAAATAAATATATATACATAGTTGAATTTAACTAATAAATTTTTTCATTGACCATCTTCATAGGTTTGTGTGAATAAGAGATATATATGACGATCCACATTGAACATTAACAAAAGAATCTGCAATATTATTTTATGTCAATCTTATTATTCAAATCTTCTCTTAAATAAACAATACTATTTATGTATATATTTACTTCAATTTGATGAGGTTCAATCATGTAATTAGTCTTATATCTCACTAATATTATCTTAGACAATATTTTTGAAATTGGTAATCATGTGCAACGCACGTGTCAGAAAACTAGTTCACATAAAAAATCCAAATATTATTTTAAAACTAACAACACTCATATTACTATATGTGTTGCCAAAACTCAAAAACTCATCCAAATCTATAATCAAGTTCCTAATCGTGGTGTAAATTAACATGTCAACATTTATATTTTCAAATTCAAGCGTAGAGTTAAATCTCAATTCCCCCAAATAACATAAATCTAACGGTGTACATATAATACAATACCCGTAATATTTATATGTATATACCAATATATCAAAACTAACTTAATTATGAAGAACTCACGAATTCCAAATAAATTAACGAACAAATTATGATAATATTTATTTAATTTCCATATATTGTTTTCTGACAGAGCACCTTACCTTCATCTTTTTAAATTCCAATTAGAATATTTGTGAAGTTAAAAGATTATTGTCAGCCATAAACGATAATTAAAATCACAAGCTTAACATTACATATGTTCAAAACAAACTAGAAGTTTCACACATTAACATATAGCAGAAAGTTAATTTTTCCTTTTCTTGCCCTTGACTAATCATTACTCTCATCAATTCAAAATTAAAGTGCTCCACTAACTCTTGCAACAATGGAAAAAATGTGTTAACCAACGTATTAAAGTTATTCATATATTCTAAATATATAAATATACAACCAAATTAAAAGCTTACCTCAAGTATACCAGTTTTGTTTTTCTTAATTTATGACTCAAAAGTCTCAACCCTACTAATTTATTTCCATATCTGAGTCAAGTGGTGAAACAAATCCGAATTCTCAATACAGATACATAAACATTATATCCATTGAAAACCAAATTATAATAACAAGACTTGAATTACAAAGAGAAGTTAAGAGTCTAGAAAAAAGATGAGAGGAAAAGACAGTTTCTTCATAATACGCATAACTCTTCTGTCTAATTCCTATTCCTATTTAACTGATTGATAATTGGGCCTGGATCCCAAATAAGACTCTCTAGTATTTTACTCGGCCCAATAATCCCATCTAAATCAGCCCCATTCACCACTTCTAACACATAAGCTCGTACAAAGTCTACTTGATTCACAACAATAACCCCATCTTGAATAAGAACCTTGTCCTCAAGGTTCGGATAGAACAATATGGATATCATAGCAACGAACTTGTTAAGACTTGGATATATGTTATGAGTTGCTTATATTAATAGCCACTTGACTAAGGCAATATTAAATGTGACATTCTCAGCAACATTTGCATTGCTAAATATTACAGTATGGGGTGGAAATACATCAATACAGACTGAAGGAAATTCCAATAACAATGTTGCTTCCATTTCGTTTTTAGTCAATACACTGATGTACTGGTTAATGTGGTTCAACATTGTATCCACATTATGATAAGCAACTTCAAGATGAGACCATACAAATGTAACATTTGTCCAGACAAAGGCATTAGCACTTGCCATTAATATACCACATGGGGTTGGATAAAAGCAATACTTTTTTTTAAAATTCAAGCTTTGCACATGCTGGATAGAAACATGAAACAAGGTTCTGAACATTACTCACTCCATGAAATTCTTGAAAACGGAAAATTATATGACAGATATTGTATTTGATTTTATTGTTACCGTCCAAATCCTCAACCCATCTATATATACCACATCGCTCTGTACTCCACCTTGCAAGAACAGGCTCATGCTTTTGTCTTACGATTTGAAATATTTGTTGGTGATCTAATTTTTGAGAATTCCAACGTCGCACCACTCGCTTCTTAATTCCACCACCAACAAGGAAAGATTCTCGGTGATGCACAGTTACACTACCAGAAAAATAACTTTTAGGGACATTTGTTTAGCGGCAATAAACAAAATGCCACTAAAATTCTCCCTACACTCAAGCATTACCGGCATTTGGGGATTTGCCAGGAAAAATACGTAATTACTGGCAATTAAAAGTTAATTCTGCTATATAATTTTCACTAAATATATATTTTCCCTAAAATTTATTTCCTCGTAAAATCTCTCTGCCGTCAAAGTCACCTACACAGATTAGGGAAAATTTCTCTTCCTCATCGTCCATGGCGTGAACTCGTCTCTCTCGTCCTTACCAGGTAATCTATGTACTCTTCTTATCTCTCTTCCTTCTATTCCCCCTCTCTCACTGTATGTCTTATCTTTTTGATTTTGCATATTCGTCTCTCTCCTCTTTCCTTTCCCCTTCTTGAATTAATGTAGGTTTATGCACTCTCTCTTTTACTCTTTTCATTGCCCGATTTGGTTAATCACATGTGTGACGATGTGTAATGATACTTGCGTTATTGATTTCTTATCGATTCAGTTTGTGGTGAAGAATTTTTTTCTCCATCAATAAGAAGTGCAGATTATTCGAGTATTTGTAACATTATGAGTTTCTACAGAGATAATGTAATCGATTTGTTTCGTATTGCAGACGGAGAATGCATTTCTGAAACAGCAAAGTGTTTTTTTGAGGTGAGTGTGCTGATCGATGCTATATTTCTTTTGTTTTCAAGTAAGTTAGTTGGAGATAAGGCAAAGTAGATGTATGTTCTTTCCTTTTTAGTTTGGCTTGTTGTAGTGGATTCATATAGTGAATGTCAACTAGTTTGAGATTAAGATGTGGTTGATTGATCAATGAACATCCGGTTTAAGCCTAAAGAATGTGCATACCTGCTGCTAAAGGTCAAAGCCTCACTTGGATAATGTTCTTGCAATGTAGTTGGCTTTGCATATGATAATTCCTTCTGTTAAAAAATTATAATTTTTGCAATATAGTTGTTATTTTGTAATCTTTCTATTAAGAAGTTATTTTATTAATCAGGTGCTCTAACTGTTGAGAAGGTCTTCAATTTAATTTGTTGTTGTTGTTCATTCTTTATGCTTCTTTCATTTCTCAATAATATATTGTTAGAAGTTAATTACCATTCTTCAGAATTATGCTAACTGTTTGATTGTAGATGTTATAATCTATCTTAGCAAGTTTACTTTTGTTCTTGACATATATTTCTTGCATAAGTTTAGTCCATATATTTTCACATCTTCATTAGTGAAATCTGTAACTATGGCCATGAATCATACACACATTAAGATTTTTAAGTACTTGTCTTTATTTTTGCCTCTATTTTTTTTTGCCTAATTCACATTAGGACTCTTCTTTTTATGTACTTATGAGCATATATTTTGAAGGAAATGAAAGACGAGACAATTTATAGGCCACATAGTCATTTGATGAGGCAAAGAAGCTAGAACAAGGTGGATTTGACACAATTTATAAGGTAGGTAATGCCTAAATGCTGTGAAATCCATATGTTTGAACTCGTCTATTGTCCATAACAACACTGCAATACTAGAAGTGTTCACAACTAAACAAACTCAGAGATGTGATTTGTTGCACGGTGTTTTGGCAGATGGGAGAGTGATCGTCATCAAAAGGTTGTTCTTCAATAACAAATACAGAGCTGTAGATTTCAATAATGATGTTAGCAGTCTGCATGTTGAGCACAAAAAAATTATAAGATTATTGGGATGCAGTTGCTCAAGACCGAAAAGTCTTTTTGTAAACTAGTCATTCCCGTTAAGGTATTTCTAATATTGTAAACTTGCTTGTCAACTCCTTTAATATGTCAAGTTCCACTTAACATGCATCGTCTTATTTTCTTCTAGCTTCTGCTGACATGTTTCATGAGCAGAATGAACTTTAAGTTTGGTCCTCTTCATTTTCTTGTCAACTCCTCTTAGTAAGTTGTAAATCGTGATTTCTATTCATAGCTCATTTGCATAAGCTCTCTAATTTACCTGATTGTGTTGTGTTTATTTAACTTATAATTCAAAAAATTTAAGTCCCCAAAGGTTTAACAAAAACTGACAGTAAATTTGTAGAAACAAGCTTTTTGTTTAACTACTGACATTTGATTTTTCAATAATACAGATAGCCTTGTATGCGAAACTATATGTAAGTGCCTAATTATCACTCTCTGCTTCACTTTAGTACTGATGTATGTTATCTATAACTTGGTACGATCTTTTCTTCTTTGCAGCCCTCTTGAATAAAGTATTTGATTATGATGAGTGGCAACCTTGATGCCCTATTCTCAAATGGTCACAATGGAGTTTTCTGGAATTTATCTTGATTCTTATCAAATGTATGTGATCATTTTTACTTTTGTCATACTTCCAATGATTTGGCTTAAAAATCTCGATTTACTATCTACTATTTGATTTCTTTTACCTCATATTGTCTAGAATTAGATCCTAGATTGATTTGTGCTAGTGTGTTGAAATCTAATACTTATACATAATGATTGAACTGATTTCCATGGTGATAATATGCTTGTTGTGAATCGTGGCGATCAATGACGTTGGATTTCTTATGATGGCAGTGAATTGGGAACTATTCATCCAATCGATAATCAACACATCTCAAGGAAGATAAAAAACTGCCAGATGTTCAAAATGTTCTTTGTTGAATTTTTGAATCCAAGGATTCTTGAGAAGCAACCCAAAAAGTGTAAAGATTTGGCCAAAGAAGTGCTCAAGAATCCCAAGAAGTGGAAAGACTTGGCCAAAGAAGTAGTATATATCTACAACGTGAGAGCCTGTCTAGGTGTTAAGAGGATTAGTGCTAAAATACATCTTTTAATTTGTTCCTTAGCAATTTGTTAGTTGTGTTTTCTTCGAATTTCTTGTCACAGGCTAGCCAGATGAGTTATTAGTAGACTATAGTTTTGTAATGTCTCTTGGGTGATTAATAAAAAAATTAGTTACCAAAAAAAGAATATCTTTTTCTTATGATTTTTATTTTTGATGCTTTGAAAGTGTGATTAAATATGAAGATTATTGCATCTTTTATGGCAATAACACAAGCCATAAAATATATCAGATTTTTAAGGCGATTTTACTGGCAATAGTAATTGCTGTTAAATAAATGCCGCTAGAAGTATTTACTTTTAGCGGCAATATTATAGGTCTTTATCGGCACTCTATATAAATGTCGTTAAAGGCTTTAGCGACACCGGATGCAATGACAATAGATTAAATGCCACTAAAAGATTTTGTGGCAATAAGTATTGCCGCTAAGAGGCAAACTAAATGCCACTAAAAGCCTCTTTTGGTATAGTGATACTTCACTCTCTTCTTTCCTTCAAATCTCACATTTCTTTTATCCTAACAACATCTTAGGACTAATGGTACCATTCTCTTTAGCTCTCTCTCTTCTTAGAACTTGCAGCTCCCGACACCATCGAGTCGCACCTTTAGACATTTCTAGCATGCAACTTCATGGTACCATTCCTCCACACCTTGGAAACCTCTCATACCTTGTTTCCTTCGACATTAGTAACAACAAATTCCATGCCCAAAGAGTTGGCTCATTTGCAGAGGTTGAAATTGATTGATATCACAAGTAGTAGCTTAACTTTAAGTTTGTTACCTAACCTTCGATACATGTACCTTTCGATAAACCAATTTTCGTGAGAAATTCCATCTTCCCTTTCCAATCTAACAAAGCTGGAAGTGTTGAAAATAAAGGGAGATCCCTCGAGAACTTGGTGATATTCGTTACATGACTTTCTTATATCTGTCACTCAACCAGCTGACTAGTTGTATACTGTTGGGATATACTATTAACCATGTAATTGTGTTATAGTAATTTTTATTTAATCCCTTGTAAAGATTTTTATGTTATTTATTTAATATAATAAAATCTTTGTTTAAATAGATCATTGTGTATATATGTGTGTCCATTGCTTATATAGTAGACAATTTTGTGTATGGAGTATTTTAACTCATACACGGAAGACTAAAATTGTCGGTGCATATAAGTTATAAATTTATGTTCACGATCAAAGATGAAGAAGGACAAACAATCGTAGCACAAGATTAAATATAATTTGATCTTAATTATGAGAATGGTTAAATTCAACTTCTTGTGCTAGTACATTTTTTATGTATTGAACGGACCAAGTAGAGACATTTGTTTATGTTCTGAATATTAATAAATAAATTCTCTAGTCCACTACATGTACTTATACTCTTAATCTTGATATAATTATTATGATCTATGTAATTTATTTTATTGTTTTAATCAATTAAAAGGTGAGACTTTTTGATGAGTCAATAAATTCCTAATAGATTAGATAATGACAAATTACATTGGTGAAATAATAATTAGTTGATAGAACCATGTCTCGGACCCGAGTTGAAGACACCCCTTTATGGTTACTTATAAGTTTTCACGTGAAAACCCTGCAGGTGGATTTTATATCCGTCACGTGAAATAAGTTAAGTAAATATAATAAAGGATTAATTTAGTCAATGAATTAAATTTTCAGAAAATTTTGATTTAATTGATTGGTGTCGGTAATTCTAACACGGGGGGTTAAATAAGATGTAGTGGCAGATTTTGAAATTAAATCGAGGAGTGCAATTACAGAATTTTAGTGGAATAATTTGTAATTTATTGCGATATGGTTAATTCGTTCACTTGAGAATTATTATCGTAATTGGAAGCCTCTATTAAATATATCTACGGTTCCTACTATGCCTGATTAATTGACCAAGTTTGAAAAGAAGGACAAATTAATTTTATTGTTGATCTTCTTTAA
>JAJOOO010079802.1:0-18349 GCA_029582685.1 Solanum piurae
GAAATAAGTTAAGTAAATATAATAAAGGATTAATTTAGTCAATGAATTAAATTTTCAGAAAATTTTGATTTAATTGATTGGTGTCGGTAATTCTAACACGGGGGGTTAAATAAGATGTAGTGGCAGATTTTGAAATTAAATCGAGGAGTGCAATTACAGAATTTTAGTGGAATAATTTGTAATTTATTGCGATATGGTTAATTCGTTCACTTGAGAATTATTATCGTAATTGGAAGCCTCTATTAAATATATCTACGGTTCCTACTATGCCTGATTAATTGACCAAGTTTGAAAAGAAGGACAAATTAATTTTATTGTTGATCTTCTTTAAAGGATGAATTATTTGAGAATTAAATATTGAGTTAGTGACAAAAACGTTTGGCCTTAAATGGATGAAAACGTTTTCTTTATTACAAAAAACGTTTGGCCTTGAATGGATGAAAACGTTTTTGTATTAATCTCAATTTATTCTCATGATCCTCTTGATTGCTCATTAAGCCTGAAATTTATTTGGACGTTTTTCCTATTCATTCATTAGTTGGAAAATTAGTATAAATAGGCTAGATGTGGCATGAAAGAGATTATCCTTTTAAAAAAAAAACAAGTAATACTTGCCCACACAAGTAACTTGGTAGTAACAGTTAATCAGGAAATAGGAGAAGATCGTAGTTCTGGATCCTTGGCATCTGGACGACTTTTGTAGAAGTTTCAACAGGTTAGTCTTCTTCTAAATTCGTTTATGTTATATTGTTTAGTCTATATGTAAGAATTGTGATCCTGAATATAGCTTCCGTTGTGCATATTCTAACATATACCACCATCAATATTTAACATTACAATTATGGGACTTAGGCAACATAACAAATCTTACAGAATTATACCTTGGATTGCAGCACTTGGAAGGTAGTATTACATCTCCACAAGCATTTTCAACATGTCAGCGTTGCAGATAGTAGGACTTCACGAAAATATGCTTTCAGGTCATCTACCATCAAATTTAGGCAGTGGGATCCCCAGAAAAGCAAAGGTATTCAATGTGCAATTGGAAGGTGTATTCAAAAGTTTTGATACAGAATGTGAGATGTTGCGCAACCTCCGCCATCTAAATCTTACAAAAGTCATCATGGAATTAGCTTTGAGTTGCAATGTAGTGACACCTTATGCATGGAAGATGCTCTTTCAAAACTCGAAAAGATTAGACTACAGTTTGTCAGTAGTCTTCGCTTGGTAAAATCAGACTGTTGTGTCATCCTTTCAGCTACTTATGTTCGCGCTGTAGCATGGATTATCGAAAGAAAGTCATCAGAAATTATTTAAAAGGATCATATCTGAAAATATATATGATTGTTGTATTTCCAGTGACTACAAATAATTAACAAAATTTCAGATTGAAAGTAAGCCAATAGCCAGGTTGAAAGTGACTTACAATAATACATAGCTCTTCACAAGTCTGATATGCCAAATTGAGAAATACCCTACTTAGAGGAATAATACTATTATCTTGTTCTTTTTTCAATTAAAAGAATAGGGGGTAAGGGGACGGAAAAAATGAGGAAGGAGATTATAAAGTGGGGAATCGAAATCTCACCAAGGGGAAAGTTCAGGTAGTCAGCCAACTAGGCTACAAGGATTCCCGAATAGTAATATGTTTTATTGAGTGTGAAAAATTAAAGCATTTCTTTCTTGTTGACATCCATTTATTACAGAATTGAGTTAAAGATGGCGTTATTATCAGATCAATTTGGCAATACACATGAATTTGTTTTTTATATACTGTGATAAACATGGATGAAGCTCCAAACAGTTACATGGATAGTGATAATCAAGATTATCTTTATTCCTCTACCATACCATGGGCCAATGAATTTGATTTTGTCAAAAATATTTGATATGCCTCAAGAGCATCATATGAACACCAACATTATTCCTAGCACCTTAATTAATACCACAACCAACTGGCCTAGGGGTCCTTTTAACTAATTTGAGAGAGATATCCATTTGTGTATATATATTAATCTGCCTAGTACGCAAATAAGGCTCATAATACTTGTACAATGTGTCTTGTAATTTTTGACGTTCAAGAAATATCATTTTTAGAACAATGTTTTATTGCCTCAAAATACAATATGTATCCAATGCTCTTCATCTCTGTTATGAAAATGGCTGTTAAATCATGCTCGGCTTTCTTATACTATATGTTTGACCTAATTAAGTAGTACTCCCTCCCTCTGTTCAATTTTAATTGTCATATTGCGTCTTTCGAATCAATTTGACTAATTTTCAAAATTAAATTAAATTATATAAATTCGATATTTTAAATTAAATATTTAGATATTCAAAAAGTATACGAAAAGTACTATAAATTGTAATGTACGTTTCCAGAAACTAGTATATATATATATATATATATATAGGCAAATAGTGTGAATTTAATTAAGCTGATGTAGAGGTAGTGTAAGAGCAATCTCTTGTTGTAATAGTATTTACCAAATAAAGCACGAGCCAGGCTATTGTTCTCCATGTACTCGTACACCAGTAGCAGGTGATTCCGTTCAGTACAACATCCATGTAGTTGTACAAGATTTGGGTGCTGTAAACTAGAGATCATACCTATCTCATTTACAAACTCACGCTGAAAGCTTCTTAATTAATAGCAATAACTGCATCGTCCGATAGTGTACCCTGCTTATTAATATAAAAGAACAGAAAAAAGGGTTAATTAAGGCTGACTATACATATTATCTATGTCAGATGTTGTAGCTAACCTAATAAAGTAGAAAGCTTGATAGAGGTAAGATTGAGATGAACCTTGTAGAAAGAGCCAAAACCACCTTCCCCCACAGCGTCAAAATTATTTGTGGCAGCTTTGATTTGTCTGATGGTAAATACACCTGTCATTGAATCTAGTCCTCTTGATTCTGTACATTTGTAGGAAAAGAGAATATTTAAAAAGGGAAATGACTTCATAAAAAGTGGAAATTATATATGTAATATGAAATGCATTTAGCCATAAATGCTTCTTTTCTTGAAAATCCATTGTTTTCATTTTGATAACAATTTTTTCAAGAAATCGCGGAGAACAGATAAAGCTGACAACTCGACTCTCAGCTTTATCTCTAACTTACTACGGACGTTATTTAGCAAATGGAAACTGTTATTTGCAGTTTTGATGATTTGACAAACCATCGGACCTTGTAAAGGGACCTGATCCTTGTGCCAATGTACACACAAATGTCAGGCTGTAAAATATACAATTGGTTGGTGCACAATCTCCAACTGTGGCAGAAACCTCGGCCAATAAAATGGCCTCGAAGGTTGTGTCTATTATTCATAAAGGTTATGTTCAATAGACATAACTTTAGGTTTTGCAACTTGAAAACTCTCAAGAACTCTTGCAAAGGCTAACTCTCAAGAAGTATTATCCTCAAGAGCAACAGGGACCTGATAGAGATGGAAGTTGTCTAGTTGTCTTAGGATTATATCTTCCGTACTTACATTGTAAATCTGTTCCTAATCTATAAAGGATTCGGATCTTGTGTTCGTTTTGCAAAAGTCTAAATCGATTAAGGCTAACTGATTTAGTAGACAACGTTGTTTGCTGCTTAGTCAAAATCTAAGTCATCTAGGAGCTAGTTGATTTAGTGGGCAGTGTAGTAACTGCTTAGTTGAATTCTAAGTTGTCTAGTGTGATAACTTAGTGGGCAGTGTGGTATCTGCCTAGGCTCAGTAAGTAATAAAGTTATTACTTAAGTAATAAAGTTATTACTTAGTTGCGAGATTAATAACTTCTTCTCACTTTTGTTGTAACTGTGTTTCACTTTTGCTTGAAGAGATTAGTGGAAGGAGTTGAAAACCCTGTGATACAGGTCATGGTTTTACTCCCTTGAGCAAGGAGGTTTCCACGTAAACTGCTTGTGTTGTGTTGTCTTTATTGTTTACTATTCATTACTGTTCTTGCTGAGTCAAGGGACATGGTCCGTAGACTGATAGTGGACGCACACATTCTATCAATTGATATCAGAGCAGGTGCTCTCTAGCTGGTTAACACCAAGAAAGAGATTCCTCTAAAAGAATGTCTACTCCACTGAACCTAGAAGAAGGACAATTATCACCAAGACCACCTCGTTTCAATGGCCAGTTCTATAGCTGGTGGAAAACAAGAATGTACGACTATCTAATGCCTGAAGACAATGAGTTATGGGATATAGTGCTGGATGGACCCTTCATCCCAACAACTGAAGTGAAAGATGGCGAAATTACAAAAGTCATTCCAAAGACCCGCCAACAGTACAATGAGGTGGACAAAAAGAAGATCGAGAAAAGTTACAGAGCTAAGAAGCTGCTAGTGTGTGGAATAAGTGCTGATGAATACAACTGCATCTCTGCTTATGAGTCGACAAAAGAAATCTGGGATTGTCTGAGAACAGCTCACGAAGGCACAAATCAGGTGAAGGAATCAAAGGTGGATATGTTGACCACCCAATATGAGAACTTCACAATGAAGAAGGGGGAAACTATTCATGACATGCATACAAGATTCTCCTCCATAACCAACGAGCTACGATGATTAGGAGAACCTATTCATTCTAGTAAACAAGTTAGGATGATTCTTCGAGTGCTTCCCAAGTCATGGGCAAGCAAAGTGGATGCCATTACTGAGGAAAATGACCTGAAGGTTCTGACGATGGATGATCCGATTGGCAACCTTCAAACTCATGAAATGAATATAATCAAGACATTTCAAGGAAGGAGGTAAGGAAAGATAAGTCCCTAGCTCTCAAAATCTCACCAGGTGATGTCTCCAGTGAAGAGGAAGACATGGCTTATCTCACCAAGAGATTTCAAAAAATTGTGAGAAAGCATGGAGGTTTTCAAAAAGGAGGGAACCCTCCCCGTGCTACAAATGCAAGTGACTTATGTCACAAGTGTGGAAAGGCGGGACACTTCATAAGAGACTATCTGATGCTCAAAGTTGAAACTAAAGAGTATCAAAGATCCGGAGGTGAAAAAGATAAAAGGAGGGACCTGGTACCCGAGAAGAATGCAAGAAAAGTTGCAGCTGACTATGTTGTGAAGAAAGCTTTGGCTATCTAGGGTGATTCATTAAGTGAGTCAGAAGAATCAGAATGTCTGGATGATGCATCCATGATGGTTGTTAAAGATGATGAGAATGTGTTTGATGTCCTGTTCGCCCTCATGGAAAAATTTGATAGTGAGGAAGACGAAGAAAAGGTAACTCTTCTTGACCTTAAACAAAACTTGAATACTTATTATGTTAGAAGGTTGAGAAATCTAGTTGATGTTCTGATCGATTATGTTATAGAGTTAACTGCTGAAAATGACTCTATGAACAACAGTCTCGATAAGTTTAGTGAAGAAAAGACAGTCCTGACTGTCCATATGTCTATTATTGAGGAACAATTGATAGTTCTAGAAACTGAAAATCTAAAACTCAAGGAACAATTGAGCATTATGAATGAGAAATCTGGCAAAAGAAAAGGAGAGGCCACTAGCTTGCAAATAGAGCTAGAAGCTAGTCTGGACAATACTGAGACCAGACTTGCTCTAGCTCTTTAAAGGAAGGATCAAATGGAGAGGGACCTGGTCCGTCTTAGAGAAGAACTGAAAAATTCTCTAAAATGGACCAGCTCCACCAAGCTACTTTCCAACATCACTCGTCAAAACAACTACAACAGGAAGGGATTAGGTAGCTTGAACATTAGTCCTCCTTACAATCCCCTTAGTAAATATGTATCTGTGTCAGATAATCTATTATGTCTCCACTGTGGTCGCAATGGTCATCTGAAAAGGGACTGCCCTACCTGGAAAGCCTCACAAGAAAAAAATTCAATCTACTCTAGACAGAAAATAGCACAAAAAAGGGGGACCTGCTCCCATTCCTAAGTCCTCAAACAGGAAGAGGACTAACCTGCCTCATTGGGCAAGAAACACTCTTAGTACGCCCTTATCAGCTTACTGGGAACTCAGATTAAAGTGGGTTCCCAAGTCTAACAAGTGATCTTTGTTGCAGGGGAGTAAAGGAAGTAGCAGTCAGTGGTGGTTTATGGACAGTGGATTCTCGAAGCACATGACTGGGAAGACCGAAAACTTTCTTTCACTTGAGGCACTTCAAGGTGGAGGTGTCTCTTTTGGCGATGGAAAGAAGGAGTATATTCTTGGAGTTGGCCGGATTGGGAAATCACTTGAGCACTCTATTGAAAATGTCTACTATGTGAGTGGGTTAAAATACAATCTTCTTAGTGTTTCCCAGATATGTGACAAGGGAAACGAGGCCAAGTTTGTATCAGACAAATGTATTGTTACCAGCTTGTCGACCAAGAAGGTGATCCTGACGGCCAGAAGGCGGAAAAACATGTATGTGGCAGACCTGAAAAAGGCTCATGGAGATGATCTGACATGCCTGAGTGCTCAAAGTGAAAATGCTGACTTATGGCATAGGAGGCTAGTCCATGTGAGCTCTTCTCTATTGAACAAACTTGTCTCTAGGGACCTGGTTCGTGGCTTGCCAAAACTGAAGTTCAGTGACAACAAAGTGTGTGATGCATGCGTCAAAGGGAAACAAACCAGATCCTCGTTCAAACCAAAGAAGCAAGTAAGGTCATCAAGAGCTCTTGAGTTGATTCATATGGATTTGTGTGGGCATGTGAAAATCCAAAGTCGAGGTGGAAAAAAGTACATCCTGGTGATTGTGGATGACTACTCAAGATTCACTTGGACTATGTTTCTCAAGTCAAAATGCGAGACAGCTGAGGTGCTGATGATATTATTCAAAATGATTCAAACAAAGCTTAACTGCAAGATTGCAGGGATCAGGTACGACCATGGAACTGAGTTTGAAAATGTGAAGCTTGACATCTTCTGTGCGGACAACGGTATTCATCACAACTTCTCAGCACCCAGAACACCTCAACAAAATGGTTTCGTTGAAAGGAAGAACATAACTCTAGTAGATATTGCAAGAACCATACTCATCGAGTCAAATCTTTCTCAAAATTTTTGGGCTGAAGCAGTTAACATTGCATGTTACGTGACTAACAGGTGCTTGATCAGGTCTCTACTGAAAAAAACACCATATGAGTTGCTCAACAACAAAAAACCTAAGTTAAATTATTTAAGGGCTTTTGGTTGCAAGTGTTTTTTGCTGAACAATGGAAAGGATGATCTGGGAAAGTTTGACCCCAGAAGTGATGAATGTGTTTTCGTAGGGTGCTCATCCTCAAGCAAAGCTTACAGAGTCTTCAATAAAAGAACACTATGCATTGAGGAAAGTGTTCATGTGATTTTTGATGAATCAAGCAGCAACTTGAGGATTTCGGAGTACTCATCCATACCATTCCTCTCATATGCGACAATACCAGTGCAATCAACATGGGAAATAATCCCGTCCAACACAAGTGAACAAAGCACATTGATGTCAGGCATCACTTCTTGAGAGACAATGTTGTGAAGAGGAATATCAACATGCAGTACTGCAGAATCGAAGATCAAATCGCAGATATCTTCACAAAGGCCCTCAGCAAGGATCAATTTGAGAGTAATAGGTTGAAGTTAGGCATGATGAACATGGACTGAGCTAACCCTATCCAAAGGCACCCAATCCTCCTTTGGCTATGATCAGAAGGGCAGGTATCCTCATTGATAAGTGCTTATGTTCCTAGATGTTTTGATGATCTCCTCACAAGTGCAGGGACACTAATTAAGGGGGAACACCAGTTATTGAATGAATATTTGTTCACTCACATGAGGAGTTATGCAGGTTGTTTGTCATCATCCAAAAGGGGGAAATTGATAGGTTCGTATGTTCCTTAACGTTTTGATGATCTCCTCACAAGTGCAAGGACCTGGTCCTCTGCAGAGTATGAATACTCGTCCAGTGGTCAAAGTATTGTACAACTGGAAAGTTGTCTGCGTCAGAAAGTTGGTGAAGCTGCAGAGTACTCCACCAATCAGAAGCGACGAGGTTGCTTGTTCATTGGATAATAACTTTTCATGTCTAAATATATCCTAGGAAAAACAACAAACTAATTCATTCATTCAAAAGGAGAGAGCCATCACGTATTCTCAAGAACTTACTAAGAGAAGTTTGCAAGGGACCTAGGCCCTACAATACTGTGATGTGAAAGGACGACAAGACAGTTGTCAGAAAAGCTGCCACTACTAATGTGGTAGGTGCACGTTCTCCCAGAGAGGCAGGCTCTCAACCAATGGGCGGTCCCAAGGAGTTTATGTTCATTTTGATATAGTCTCTTCCAACAAAACATAAACTTAAGAATTTGGCAAACAAAAAACTTACAAGCTTAAAAGAAAAAAGCCACCTTCAAGGTAGAACAATACTCACACTCAACAAAAGGATCTGATAGAGTGAAGAAGAGTCTTTGTTGATTTTGAGTTTTGTGTCTATCGTTTTATAGGTTTTTGCATCTTGAAACTTCTCAAGTATACAAGCAAAGACCATTTTGGTGAAGTATTCTCCAGCAAGCACAACAAGGACCTGATCAAGCTGCAAGCATCTGAGTGTGTCGTAGGAGTTATACTTCCGTGCGTATATTGTAAATCTATTCCTAGTCTATAAAGGATTCATATATTTGTTTCTGTGTTGAAAGATCTAAGTCGGTTAGAGTAAGCTGATTTAGTGAGCAGTGTTGTATCTGCTCAGTCAAAGTCTAAGTCATCTAGGAGCTAATTGATTTAGTGGGCAGTGTGGTATCCACTTAGCAAAGTCTATATTAATCAGTTAGGATTAGTATAGTGGGCAGTGTGGTATCTGCTCTGGCTCAACTAAGTTATATGAGGTTTTGCTTAGTGTGGAGATTAGCAGGCTAATCTCCTTTTGTAAACTGGCTTTTACTTTTGCTTGGAGAAGATTAGTGAAAGCAGTTTGAAAAGTCCTGGCAAGCCAGGTCGTGGTTTTACTCCCTTGAGCAAGGAGGTTTCCACGTAAAACACTTATGCAATCTTTACTTTCAGTATTTATTTTACTGTCTGTTAGTGTAACTGTGTTGAGGACCTGGTCCCATCGATAGTCGTAGACGCATACATTTCAACAATTGGTATCAGAGTAGGTGATCTCTAGCTGGTTAACCCCAAGAGAGATTCCTATGGAAATAATGGCTGCTCCACTGAGGGAGACCAACAGTTTGCAAATCGAGCTAGAAACCAGTTTGAATATTGCTAAAACAAAACTTGCTATGGCCTTGGAGAGAAAGAATCAGCTAGAGAGGGACCTGGTCCGTGTCAAAGAAGAACTGAACAAATCTCTCAAGTGGACCAACTCCTCAAAATTCCTTGCAAAGCTTACCAGTCAAGGTCAAAATGATAGGAAGGGGTTAGGAAATTCAAGTAAAAGTCCTTCTTACAATATTCATGGCAAAGATGTGTCCATGTCTGATAGTTTGCCGTGTCTCCATTGTGGTCGCGATGGTCACTTGAAGAATGATTGTCCAGCTTGGAAAAGGACCCAAGATAACCTCTCAAAATACTCTAAGTAGAGGAACATGAAGAAGAAGGGACCTGGTCAACAAAGCAACAAGCAGAAGAAGGGACTTTGTCGTGCTCCTGTTCCTACGTTGAAAAAAATCAACCTGCCTCACTGGACAAATAATTCTCTTATCACTCCTTTATCTGCTTACTGGGAACTCCAACTAAAGTGGGTTCCCAAGGCTAACAAGCGATATGGTATTCTTGTGAGAAGAAGTAGAATCAGTCAGTGTTGATTCATGAATAGCGGATGCTCAAGGCACGTGACTGGGAAACTGAAACCTCTTCTCTCTCAAGGCACTTCAAGGTGGAGGTGTCTCATTTGGCGATGGCAGAAAATGTATGTTTTTTTTGTGAAGGCATGATTGGGAAATCTATGGAACACACTATTGAGAATGTGTACTATGTCAATGGCTGAAGTACAATCTTTTAAGTGTTTCATAGATTTGTGATGAATGAAATAAAGTTAAGTTCTTATCGGAAAGAACATGTGGTCACAAACTTGCTCTCTCGGGCGATGATTTGATAGAAAAGAGATGCAAGAACATGTGTATTGTTGATCTGATTGTTGTTCGTTGTGATAGTCTCACTTGCTTTAGTGCTCAAAGTGAGAATGCTGAGGTATGACATGAGAGACATGCTCTTGTAAATATTTCTCTACTGCACAAACTTGTGTCAAGGGACCTGGTCCTCGATATGCTCAAAATAAAATTTACCGATGACAAAGTTTGTGATGCTTGTGTTAAAAGGAAGCAAATCAGACCATCCTTCAAGTGGAATATACAAGCTGTTAATTTTACAAAGGACTTTTGGGCTGAAATGTTGTGGAGGTAAATCAAACCATGTACTGGGGAATCATAGGATCACTTCTATACCTCACTGCAAGCAGGCCAGACATAGTGTTCATCATAGGGAAGTGTTCAAGGTTTCAAGCAACACCAAAGGAGTCTCACTTGAAGGAAGCCAAACGTATCTTGAGATACTTGAAGGGAACTAAGGACCTGGTCCTCTTCTACCCTACTGGTGAATCATTTGATCTTATAGGTTATGCTGATGCTGATTATGCAGGTTTTCTGGTTGATCAAAAAAGCACATCAGGCATGGCACATTTCCTGGGATCAGCTTTGATTTCATGGGGAACTAAGAAGCAGAATTCTGTGGCATTGTCTACTACAGAGGCATAGTATGTGGCTGCTGCATCATGTTGTGCACAACTACTGTGGATTAAGCAGCAACTGGTCGATTTTGGTGTACTCACATACACTATTCCTCTCATTTGTGATAACACTAGTGCCATGAACATGGCCAAAAATCCTGTCCAGCACAAGAGTTCAAAGCACATAGACGTGAGACATCATTTTCTAAGGGACAATGTTGAAAAACAAAATGTGGTGATGAAGTTCTGTAAAACTAAAGTCAGCTGGCCGATATATTTATATAGCCCTTGAGTAAAGAATGTTTCATTAAAAACAGGTTGAGGTTGGGGATGCACAAGATTACCTGATTCCTTGACAAGTTTGCACAAAAATCTTCTATTTTGATTATGTTACGGAGGGCATGTACCTATACTTGTTTTAATGCTTGTCACTTGAGAATTCACTTTTGGTACCTTAATGCAGGTATACACTCATGGTGTGTCTAGCTGAAGGGAAGATTAAATCATACAGATAGGGTTGCAAACTGAAAAGGGGACCTGGTCCTCATGAGGTTAGTATCACTTATGCTACACTGTCTGTCTGTAAACATCACTGCCACGTGTCCCTCGCCCATTCATCGCGTCAGTTTCAGATGTCTTTTCATTTTTAAACCGAAGGTCGCTACTGTTGGGGACCCGATGTCTTTTTGGTTTTATATACTACTTCTCTTAGTGAATCAAATTACAAAATCTCTTCAAACAATTCTTGTTGAAATTCACTAATCTCCTCTCCAAAGCTTTTCTCTCTTTTTCTCAAAATGCCTAACTCTAATTCTTCTTCAAAGATCCCTATCTCCCAAGAAGTTGAAAACCCTAGTTCATTCAACTTCACCTTTCCTACTCCAGAAGGTTGCAAAGAAATCTCATGTGAAAAGGGAGAAAGTTAGAAAACAGGAGGCTAGAAATTAAAACCCGTAAAGGGACCAGGTCCTAGGGTGCAAAAACAAAGTGAAGAAAAGGAAATGACAAGGGAGAAGCGGATAACGACAACGGAGAACCAGAAGGTTTTGAATGGTAGAGTCTTTAACCATGACATTCTAACAAAATTTGGAATGTCAAATCTTTTTGATGTTGTCTCCATTTAAGGTTGCAAACCATCTAGTGACTTCACTAAACTTGCCACAAAATATGGAGATGTCAAAAGAGCAGGTTTATCAAAAAGGTTTCTCAAAGGGGAATATCAGTTGTTTTTTGAGTTCATCAACAAAGTGTTGGTGCCCAGAACTGAAAAGAGAACAGTGGCATCTCCTGCTGACCTTTTTCTCATGGAGAAGCTTGATGAATTTGAGGAGATCAACCTCCCTACCATTATGATGGAATGTGAGTGTGTTGAAGAAAAGTTAGGGGCAGATCTCAAGTGGCAAATGTTCTAGAGCAGCAGGCTGCTCTTAAACGGAAAGTGATTGATCTTACTGAGATTCTGACTAACAAGGAGATTGAAATCGCTACACTGAAGTCTGAATTACAGAAGGCAGTTTCGAGGGGACCTGGTACCAGTGAAGGTCATAAGCAGGTGCTCCAAAAGTTGAGGGATAAAAATGAAAGGCATTCAACATGCAACTTATCAAGGTTCATGAGGATGCAAATGAGCGTCTGGCTCTGTTTATGCGCACCCTCAATCCCCTTCCCCTTTCGTCCTAAAAGTGTCTTATTTCCCTAGTTTCCCTCTTTGTTCTTCAATCCTAATCTCTTGTAGCTTTGTGTTATTTTGACTGACTACAATGGTCAGTATTTGTGATCTAATGCTATTTATGTGTTGCCCTGATCATGTGTGGTTTAATTATCTCTTTATGCTTTCATACACATGTGTTGTGTGGCTCAAGGCCCTTAATTCTTTATTGCCTCGCATTTAACTTGAATATGTTTACTGCTTCACCTTTTCAATGATGTCAAAAGGGGAAAGTTTTGTTGTAAAGTTGGCTATAGAATAGCGGCATTGAACTAAGGGAGAACTGTGGTTGTTAGGGGCACTGAACTAAGGGGGAACTGTGGTTGTTACTGGTGCACTAACAAAGGGCGAATTTGTTATGTATTTGAATGAATGTTTGTTCACTCACGTGATAAGTAATGCAGGTTGTTTGTCATCATCAAAAAGGGGGAAATTGATAAGTGCTTATGTTCCTAGATGTTTTGATGATCTCCTCACAAGTGCAAGGACACTAATTAAGGGGGAACACCAGTTATTGAATGAATATTTGCTCACTCACATGAGGAGTTATGCAGGTTGTTTGTCATCATCCAAAAGGGGGAAATTGATAAGTTCGTATGTTCCTTGATGTTTTGATGATCTCCTCACAAGTGTAGGGACCTGGTCCTCTGCAGAGTATGAATACTCATCCAGTGGTCAAAGTATTGTACAACTGGAAAGTTGTCTGCGTCAGAAAGTTGGTGGAGCTGCAGAGTACTCCACCAATCAGAAGCGACGAGGTTGCTTGTTCATTGGATAATAACTTTTTATAGCTAAATATATCCAAGGAAAAACAACAAACTGATTCATTCATTCAAAAGGAGAGAGCCAGCACGTATTCTCAAGAACTTTCTAAGAGAAGTTTGCAAGGGACCTGGTCCCTTTGAAAGGATGATAAGACAACTGTCAGAAAAGCTACCACTACTGATTTGGTAGGTGCACGTCCTCCCAGAGAGGCAGGCTCTCAGCCAATGGGCAGTCCCAAGGAGTTTATGTTCATTTTGATATAGTCTCTTCCAACAAAACATAAACTTAAGATTTTGGCAAACAAAAAACTTACAAGCTTAAAAGAAAAAATCCACCTTCAAGGTAGAACAATACTCACACTCAACAAAAGGATCTGATAGAGTGAAAAAGAGTCGTTGTTGAGTTTGAGTTTTGTGTCTATCATTTTATAGGTCTTTGCATCTTGAAACTTCTTAAGTATACAAGCAAAGACCATTTTGGTGAAGTATTCTCCAGCAAGCACAACAAGGACCTGATCAAGCTGCAAGCATCCGAGTGTGTCTTAGGAGTTATACTTCCGTGCGTATATTGTAAATCTGTTCCTAGTCTATAAAGGATTCAGATATTTGTTTCTGTGTGGAAAGGTCTAAGTCGGTTAGAGTTAGCTGATGTAGTGAGCAGTGTTGTATCTGCTCAGTCAAAGTCTAAGTCATCTAGGAGCTAGTTGATTTAGTGGGCGGTGTGGTATCCGCTTAGCAAAGTCTATATTAATCGGTTATGATTAATATAGTGGGCAGTGTGGTATCTGCTTTGGCTCAACTAAGTGATATGAGGTATTGCTTAGTGTGAAGATTAGCAGGCTAATCTCCTTTTATAAACTGGCTTTTACTTTTGCTTGGACAAGATTAGTGAGAGCAGTTTGAAAAGTCATGGCAGGCCAGGTCGTGGTTTCACTCCCTTGAGCAAGGAGGTTTCCACGTAAAATACTTGTGCAATCTTTACTTTCAGTATTTATTTTACTATCTGTTAGTATAACTTTGTTGAGGACCTGGTCCCATTGATAGTCGTGGACGCATACGTTTCAACACTCATCACTTGTAATGTTTTGTTTAAGTAAGATCAACTTTGTACTTGCTGCAGGTATACAGTCATGAAAAATCACAGGAGCAAAGAATGGTCAGAACCACTCAGGAAACAAAATTCTCCTGCAAATAGAGACCTAGTCATGTCTAAAAGTTAGCACCCTCTACATTTCACTTAAACTGATTAAATGAGAACCGTTGAGATGCCCACGTGTCAGTCATCGGTCTTTTGACCATAGTCCCATCGCTTCTAGTCCAAGCGACGCGTCTACTCATGGACCTGACACATCATTTCATTTTCTTTTTATATCTCTTCCCTCCATTTCAGTTTCCTCACTTTTGAAACTCGTCTCTCTCAAAGTCCTCAGTAAAACCCTAATATTTCTCTCTCCAAAACCTTTCTTCTCCTCTCTCTAACATGTCTCAGTCGTCGTCTTCTTCAAAGAAAATGCTGGACTCCCTAAATGAAATAGAGCCAGTGGCATTCTACACATCATTTGATGCTCCCTCTCCGTTGAAAATGTCGACCATTTCTCCTGTCAGTATTGCAGAAGCCAGTCCTTTTACTCCCCAGTCTCCCATAGATCTTAATAACCCTTCACCCTCACATCAACCTGGTCCCTATTCAGCTATGTTATCTGACCATTTGTTTGAGGGTGATCTTCCCAAGAGTAAGTCATTTGAGTCAAATATTCTTGCCGCCAGTGAAAGCCTGGTCATCAAAAGTCTGGCACAGATGAGAGAAGGGGTGATGAATGAAGAAGGAGGAAGTTTTATGGATGGAATACTTGGAGGTTCTGAACCAACTTTTGACCAAACACCTGAGGCTGTTCTCCATCAGTCCACTGATTCAAGTGACACTGACGAAGACAATGTTCCTCTTAGGTGGGCAATACAAAGGAGGATGGTCCCTGTCACCATGAAGGGAAAAGAAAAGGTCACAGAAGAAACTCCAAAAAAGAGGTCCTTTACCAGAGAAATCTCAAAAAAACTCATGGGTGATGCTATGAAGTCGAGTGAAACAACTACAAAGGAGAATAGAAGGAGAAGGAGGTCTGGTGATATTGTAACTGAGTTACCCACTGATGATGTGGTGGATGTCTCTAATGACCTCTCTGAAAAGGAGTCTTTGGACGAAGACATCCCCCGGGTTGTTGCAAAAGGAAGAAAACAGAAACTTGTGAAGAAATCAGGTAAGTTGAAATCCAAGAAACCTACCGTCAAGAAAGGTGACATTGCAAAAGGACAAGAAAATGATACATAAAAGAAGAGGGAAACATCAAAGAGAAAGAGAGAAATTTCCCCTGTTCTCAAGCAAAACTCTAAACAGGGACTAGGTACCAAACAACAAAAGGATGCCAAAAAAGTTAGCAAGCAAACGATTGTTGATAATCTGCGCCTACAGAAAGTCCTAGGAGGGAGAGTGTTTGATACTGAAATCCTTATGAAGCCAGGTATGGACTCATTGGCTGATCTTGTGGAGCTTCAATCATGAACTCATCTATTCATGACCAAATTTCCCATCCTACATGAATAGCAAGTTCGGGAGTTCTACTATAATGTGGAATTTGTAGAGGATGGCAGTCTTCACACCTGGGTAGGTAAAAAAAAGTCTTTATCTGGATGAAGAACTGTTGGGCAAAATACTGGAGGTACCCAGAGAAGGGACCAAATTCATGGTGGGAAAGTCTTGCACCAGGGAGTTTGTGAAGGAGTGCTCCTAACTTCCTGACATGCGTTGTGCGGGTGTTCAAAAGAAGATCATGAAGAGGAGTACCAACTGTTGTTCGAGTTTGTTAATAAGGTACTTCTTCCTCGAATTGAGAAACGCACAGTGGCATCTTCGACTGACTTGTTTGTAATGGAATCACTCTGCAAATTTGAACCTCTCAATCTTCCAGCCCTAATGTTAAAGCATATGTATAAAGAAGTAATTGAACACAAGGGCAAACATGGAATGGGCTATGGGTATTTCCTCACCAAAGTATTTAAACATTTGGACATTCCAATGGCACTAGGTACTGTTGGAACCGTTAAACAGTCTTTCTTATTGAGTACTTTGGTGGAATGTGAGTGTATTGAAGGGAAGGTTGGACCACTGAGCAAGATGTCTCAGTTGATACTGGAATAAGATCAGTTGAAGCACGAATTGGAAGAGCTGACTGTGCATGTGAGCAATAAGGATGCAGAGATTGCCCGCTCAACTGCTCAAAGCATAGACTGAGGGACCTGGTACTGCAGAGGTCAACGAGCTAAGGATGAAGAATGATGCGCTTCTGGCTCAGAATGCTGCCTTACAAGAGAAGTTGATCAAAGATAACGATGAAGCAAATGCTAGGCTTACTCTTGTTATTAAGTCCCTCTCCCATCAGCCTCCTTCCTCATATTCTTTCTCAGTCCTTTCCCGTGTCTTTCTTTTGTGTGGACAGTGTTCGGGGTTCTCAATTTTAGTTTAAATTTAATGTATTGACGGCTAATTTTTGTGCAATGAAGTTGATTCCTGTTTAGGTGTGACTAATCCTTGTCTAATCTTGTGTTTCTCACCATGTTGATGTTGCCCCTGGCTATGATCTTACTTAGCAAACTTACTTGTTATGCAGGTTTACTACACTTCTTTTTTATGATGCCAAAAGGGGGGGAAAAATTTGGGTGCTTAGGTTTGGGAAGGCAAGTTGACAGGGGGAATGACAGGTGGTTTCTTAGGATTGGAAAGAGCCAGCAGACAAGGGGGATGAAAAGGAAGAAGGCATTTGTGTGAAGTTTGTCATCATCAAAAAAGGGGAAAATGTTATTTGCAGTTTTGATGATTTGACAAATCATAGGACCTTGTAAAAGGACCTGATCCTTGTGTCAATGTACACACAAATGTCAGGCTGTAAAAAGTACAATTGGTTGGTGCACAGTCTCCAACTGTGGCAGAAACCTCAGCCAATAGAATTGCCTCGAAGGTTGTGTCTATTATTTATAAATTTTATGTTCAATAGACATAACCTTAGTTTTTGCAACTTGAAAACTCTCAAAACTCTTGCAAAGACTAACTCTCAAGAAGTATTATCCTTAAGAGCAATAGGGACCTGATAGAGCTGAAAGCTGTCTAGTTGTCTTAGGATCATATCTTCCGTACTTACATTGTAAATCTGTTCCTAATCTATAAAAGATTCAAATCTTGTGTTCGTTTTGCAAAAGTCTAAATCGGTTAAGGCTAACTAATTTAGTGGGCAACATTATTTGCTGCTTAGTCAAACTCTAAGTCGTCTTGGAGTTAGTTGATTTAGTGGGCAGTGTGGTAACTGCTTAGTTGAATTCTAAGTTGTCTAGTGGTGATAGCTTAGTGGGAAGTGTGGTATCTGCTTAGGCTCAGTAAGTAATAGAGTTATTACTTAGTTGTGGGATTAATAACTTCTTCTCACTTTTGTTGTAACTGTGTTTCACTTTTGCTTGAAGAGATTATTGGAAGGAGTTGAAAACCCTGTGATACAGGTCATGGGTTTACTCCCTTGAGCAAGGAGGTTTCCACATAAATTTCTTGTGTTGTGTTGTCTTTATTGTTTACTCTTCATTACTGTTCTTGCTGAGTCAAGGGACCTGGTCCGTTGACTGATAGTAGACGCACACATTCATCAGAAACTACACCGTGACTCTGAACTTTGCAGAGAACAGAACAATCTCTGCAAAGTTCAGACTCACGGTGTAGTTTCCATTTGCCAAACAATGTCTGTAGTAAGTTAGAGATAAAGCTGAGAGTCGAGCTATCATGTATAGTTCAGATTCATTTCCCTTAATGGCAGATATATTTGTCGCCAGGTTGTCTTTTACTGTTATGGACTTATCCCAGAAGTATCCATTATTGCTGACTCCCCGGCTCTCTTTCGAGGAAGCAAATTTTGCAGCACCTGCTGAATCTCTATCTGCTTCGTAAATGGTTAATCATGACAAATCTAGTGTCCTATAAGACAAGTTAATGACTTACAATTTTTATAGCTTCTGAATAAGTTTCTGAGAAGAAGAAACTTATTCTAAAATAACTTGTATAAATCTAGATATTGAATGCTTTTATATGTATTAAATGGTTTGGATATGCTTACAATCTTTGAAGGGTTTCAAAACTCTCAAAGCTAGGAAGTTTTCCTAGGAAGTTGTTACCTCTCAGCCTACTGCATA
>JAJOOO010079804.1:0-12940 GCA_029582685.1 Solanum piurae
ACAACATATATTGTTTGAAATTCACGAAAAAGAAACTATAAATTACAATAATTAACAAAATAAATCTCTCGACTCCAACAAATCTATCAATTAATGCCACATAAATTGGGACATGGCAAATAACATATATTATTTAAAAATTAGGTTCAAAATGTACTATAAAATACAATAATTAACAACTTAATATATTAAAGAGACATATAAAAAATGGTTAATATTTGAAATTCTGCGTGTGCCACATAAATTACAACAAACAGAGTAATAAATATTATTTTCAAAATTATGTAAAAAAAAAGTACTACAAATCACAATAGCTAACAATTTAAAATCTTTTTAAAATCATATAAAATTTTCAATAACTTCTCAAATTTCATAATATAACATAAATTAAAATAAAAAATATATATATATTGGGCCCCGTGCTGGCACGGGATCCTATATCTAGTATATATATAAGTATTGACACTTCTTGACACTACAAGTTTCTTAAGATTAAGTGGTCAAGTCTTATTGGTCTCATAACTACTATTTTTACTTTCTTACTACAATCATTGACACCCCTTCATCAGAGGCTGCATATGCAAGCTACCAAGTGTCCATACTACATGTTGACTAGAACAAGCATTCTATATACAAATTTGTACCGAGTTGATTCAACCATCTTTAGGTCAGTATAGTCACAAAATATGAAAATTACTATCTAGTATTCACCATTGATTGACACTAATTCCAAGATGAAATATCAACTTTTCAAGGAATAGCACTTTTACAATACATAGATAGCATCGTCTTTTACTAAACTAGTTTTGATTGCTAGCATTCTATATACAAATTTATACTGAATTGATTCAATCATCCTTGGGTCAGTATAGTCACAAAATATGAAAATTACTATCTAGTATTCACCATTGATTGACACTAAATCCAAGATGAAATATCAACTTTTCAAGGAATAGCATTTTTACAATACATAGATAGCACCATCTTTTACTAAATTAGTTTTGGTTACGTTGCACGTATATTTCTGCTAGTTGATATCAAAATCTTCTATATAATTTCAAGTGATATGTTAGATGATAAAAATAAATATTAAAGTATATCAAATAATACAAATTTCTAAGGATAATGAATATTAATCTTATATTTTAATCTCCTTACACTTACATTTAAAATAGATTTAATATTCGTAAAGTTGAAATATAAATTAAGGTAGTTTTGATACTATTTATAATAGTTACTTTATATTAAACATGCATACATGTTTTTCTATGATGTAAAAGAATACAATGTTTCTTTAAAATGTTTTTTTATAGAACATTTCACACAATTTTTATATTAGATTTGAGATATATTAGTCTACCTCTAATAATTTACACGTTTGTCTCCCTAAAAAAGATAATGCAAAAGAAAAAAAAACTCCTAATTGTGTTTAAATGTAAACCAATTGAATTAGTATTATATGTGGTATTAAGTGGTTATTTGGCATTTTCTCTTAGCGATATTGCTAGTGGAATTTACTTCAACATTTATGGTGTGGAGATTTTATTAAGTCATTAAAGCAGTAAATATTTATAAAAATGGTGAAAAAAATGTAAAAGTGTGATATTATGATTGATTATAATGTAACTTTTTCATTTAAGGTCTTTCCACTTGTAATATGATACATGCTTTATTATTTAATGATTAATTAAATAATTTATAATATTATAATTTAGTATAGGGCAAAATTGGAATCCAATTTTGCATTTTAAAGCTTCCTATTTTGGGCACGTGTACTCCATAACGATGAATATGAATTCTTAAAAATCACATATTTTCTTTTAAAATTGTGTTTGAGTTACAACAAAATTATGAAAAGTAAAATGATAAATGTTTATAGTGTATAGTTAACTCATAAGAAGAAACTCTTTTGTATTTAGTCATCCCCTTATTACAATTTCGATATATAAATTTTATATTTGCTTTAAAAGACAAAATAAAGTAGCAAAAACAAACATAGAGGCACACTACCTTGTGATTAACTTCCTTAAAATGTCTCTCGTCTTATAGAATAGAGTAAAAATATTGAAATTAAATTAATAGTTATACATTTCAGGAAGATAAAATGTTTTAATATTAATTAGTAGAAGATGAAACTCTCCTTCTCATTAAGTAGAATGCAATTAAGTAATTCAAATTTATAACTAAGGAAACTTAATTAGAAGGAAATAACTAAAGAATTAAAGTGCAACAGAGATGACAAATTTGTATTTGGTAGTGGTATATATTGATTTAGCTACAACTCTTCATATTCTTTAATTTAAAATTAAAAGAGGGAAAGCATTGATTCATGTACTTATTTAAAATTCTAGAAATCTTAATTGACTCTTGTTCTTCTACATTCCCTTTCTAATAAATAAATTACAAGTCAAAAAATAATTAAAATAATATTATTTTATTAATTAGAAAAAAGGGGAAAGCCTTGATTTATGTACTTATTTAAAATTCTAGAAATCCTAATTGGCTCTTGTTCTTCCACATTTCCTTTCTAATACACAACTTACAATTCAAAAAATAATTAAAATAATATTATTTAATTAATTAGATGTTTAATTTAGTCTAGGGGTAAAATGGTAATCCAACTTTTCATCTTTGGAGCTTCCCACTTTTAGTAAGACTAGTCATGGACACGCTTTGCACGCGAGTCATGTGAAAGGTATGAAGTACTGTCAAAATCACATTTTAATCAGTATCACAAGCTATTCAAAAAAAAATAATTAAAAATAGATGAACAATCAATGTATTCAAATAACTTCTTTATTGTATGTCAAATGATTAGACATTTGATGAACCTGCAAAATTTAGTTTGGTAACTAAAATAATGAGTTACATTTTTAAGTTATTAAGTCCAAACATATGATATATTAGTATGTGCAAAAATGAATAACAAAAATGATTAATGTTTCTCATTTAAATGCACAATAAGAAAATTTCTACATATACCTTAAATTGATATCTATACTTCAAGTTCAACACCCATACAATTCTAAATGCTTCGTGGAAGAAAAACTCTATAATGGAGAAAGAAAGCAAGAACGAAAAGTTGAGGATATTGCAAAGAAAGTCCTCATGCTTTGAAAAGAAAACTTTGTTATTGTTAGAGACAACATAAAACTGTTCACTGTTTAATACTACACATGTATTAAATTTACTCTCTCTTTTTCCGCTGCTATTTTTCTTCTTGATTACCAATTTTCAGCATTTTTTTTGTTATCCTCACTTGCAACATCTAACTCTCTTATCTTCTCATGTTGAATTGTGCAATTTTCCTAATTCAATTTCCTATTGTGAGCTTCCATCTTTGTAAGTTGGTTCTTAAATAGAATTAAGAAATGACCATTTGAATTCAAATTTTAATTCTGAAATTGATTTCTACATTAAAGTGATGAATGACTTCAAATATCATAACTTTTCAAATTCTTCCATTATGAGATTTATAATTACAATTAAAAGCAATATCAATGTACTCATTTATCAAGAAAATGATAATTTAATTAAAATATTTATATTTAATCAAATTTTAATTTAGTAGAGCAACAAAATGGTAATTCAACTTTTTACTTTGGAGCTTCCACTTATAATAATATATGACAACTTTTCAC
The DNA here is from genome assembly GCA_029582685.1 of Solanum piurae. NCBI lineage: Eukaryota > Viridiplantae > Streptophyta > Magnoliopsida > Solanales > Solanaceae > Solanum > Solanum piurae. Next base: position 3,642 of record JAJOOO010079804.1, read on the forward strand.
TTTGAAGCTTCCCACTTATAATAATATATGATGATATGATATGATAAATGCACCAAGAGTTCCTCATTTACATTCATTTTTCTAAATCCCAAGGTGGGATTTATTTTTTAAGACTGAATCAAACAACCTACAATATATACTGCAGATTGCAGTTTCACTCAGTATACAAGGAAAATACAAGTGATCATATGCAGGAGGGAATGATGAAACCAATCTGCTAATTGTTAATCAGTGAGAGAGGAGATCGTGGTATAAGTGATGGCTTTAGTTCCTTTACTTGGAAGGACTCGAATGAATTGTTCTCTCGAAACTCCTCTAGTAGAGTCTCCATTGGCATGGCTCGCAACGACTCGATTGTTCCCTTGCTTGGTACATCTGGTTCAGACCTAATTGGTGTTGTTCCAGTTGGCTCATAATCCTGAACATCAGTCAGAAAAGTAATAAAAGTTCAGCACAAGTACACAGTACAATGTCTCTTCTTAACTAGAAAATGCCAAGACCTACAAATGGATTATTATAAAGTGAAAAATAATGTAGCAAGGAATGGTATGTAGGGCTCATCTACTTTTAAGGGCATGACATTTTTCTCTTTATATACTTTATCTCCATATTGCTAATACATGTATTTCTTATTCCACATTTCTATCCTATATAAAACAACACATGAATTCCCTTATAGCTTAGTGTTTATTATCTAATAACGTCAACCAAACAGGTATTAGGTATGTAGGGATTTGACAGCACTAGTTATGCGGAAAATGGAATATGACAGCATTGTCTTATCTACTAACCAACAGCAAAAAAAGTCGTAACAAAGTGAAATTCTGAGAAGCTAAATATATCCAGGGTAGAGTGTAGTAAGATTCTTGATCAACATACCATAAACTTCTGCTGAAATGTTTCAAGGGTCTTCTGTTCAATGGAGGTAGACTGTGTGCAATGATCTTTCTTAAGTTCATCAAGGGCCTCCGAGTGTGCACTGGCAGTATCCAAAATGCCAGATATAGATCCTCTCTCTTCCCCTGATAAGACTGGATAAGAATGAAACCAGAGGAAACATTACAAAACAGCACTCAATAGTCATCACCAAATCACGCCAACCATAAAAAAACACCATTGTATAAGCTACTTTTCTGGAAAAATTACTACTTCAAAAATTGAAACAATGTATTGGCAGCAGCACCCAAACCAAAATATGAACTAATCATGACAGACGAAACTAGATAATCTACTATAAAATGTACTACGTCATTTTACCATGTTAGAATTTTTGCTTCTATGAGCACAATTTACTTCCAAAATGTCTAACTTATCGCCTATCTATACTTTAGTATTGAACTGTATGCCTACCTTTTGTTCTGTTAAAAAAAAAAACTCAAAAGCGACGACCCAAAATCAGAACATACTAGGCAAATTTTTAAAAACTTACCGTCAATAGATTTAATGATATCTTCACTATTCCTTTTCACAGCTTCTTCTGCAGCTTCCCTTGTGGAATCAAATTCAATTACATGTTGCTCATTGCTATCGCATATGTTCCTGTAACAGGGAAAAGAAAGAAAAAAAAGGAGATGTTGGATGCAGTGCTCAAGTTTCTCTTCAAAAAAAAGTAATAAGCTTATATTTGCTTTTCAAATACCCAACAACATAGTCAATATATATTATATTTCTGCAGGCTCATGTCCTGTTGTTTGTTATAAACCTTCCGAGATCCATTATTGCTGACAATGCAAGTTAAACCACTCACAAATTCCCTAAGCGCTTCTAGATATAGGCAATTATCTTATATTCTCCCTACAAATTTCAACTACTTGATGGTTCTCTTTCACCAGTACAAAATAATACATAACATCCATAAAAACACTCTCAATTCCCAGCTCCAATGAAGTTGTCTCAGTAAATAGGAAACAAGGGTATTATAAGTTCATTTGAACACTTGGAAATATTTTCAACCAATACAATGACATATTATGTTGCAAACCCTACCACTGGTTCTGGAACAAAGGAAGCAGATATTGAGTGAATAGGCACAAATGAACAAAAGATGAAACGACATCACATTTCCCAAAATAGTTTCTTTAACTAACAGGTGTTAATAGGCTAAAAAAAGGAACTGAAAATTGAACAAAAAATTGGAAACCTCCCCAATCCCTATCAACAATTTAATTAGATGGTGGTAGGAATATTACACCTGTTGTTTATTTCTATTTATCTGTTTGCAAAGGAAGGCGATTTTCTTGACATAAATAAACGAACTAAAATGTTTAGTATGGCTTTAGATAATTTACTTTTCAGACTAAGGAGTTGAATTCTTACAGATTTACAAAACATAAGGTAATATACATCTTTCATTTATTAGAAGTAACCAATGTGTTACTTATCTGCTCTCTTCAGGCAAAATAACATACCAAGTAACATTGAAAGTTTACCTGACAACTGAATGCATTGTTGAAACATGTTGATTGCCCATGTCTTTTGCCAATTCATGAGTACTTTGCCACCGTTTCACAGTTGTTTCAGTTGTGCTTACACTGGATAGAAAAGCCACACACAATTGCTTACGGAAAAAGTAGAAGCAAAAATATTTAAAATGAACTAGAGTAAAGGAGAAACAACTATTCATTGAAAAAGGCCAACAAATTCAGATCAGAGTTGAGTTAACCAAATAACAACTACTGAAACTTAGCAGAATTTTAAAAAATCACATATATAAGGTGCAAATTCAGATACTTACCACTTCTGCATGAGTAACTCCATTCGGCAATGTTTGGCAGCTGAGAAATCAGCATTTTCTTTGGTCTCACCTTCTGCTTGCGTATAAAAGTCCTGCCATTTTCTTTTTGTATCTGTTGTAATACCTTCCATAGAGGATAAATGCCCATCCAAGAATGTCTTATTTCCAGAAACAGTTTCTCTAAGATCACCAAGCCTTGCACCAACCTGTCAGGTAGACTTTGAGAAAGAGAACAGAAAAAAGATCTTATGTATATTACATAAGATTGGCTTATGTATATTACATAAGATTGGAGATCTTAGAGTATAAAAACAAACCAGTTCTTTTTGGCGACGCATGTGATTGGAGACCAAGGAAGTCACCTCAGCAATAAGCTTTTCTGCATCTGATCTTGATTGCTCCTAAAGTAGACAAACACAGACATCAAAATTAGAGGAACAAAACCATTGTTGTATCAGGTCTTAAAGGCATACCTCATATGCCTTCTCAAATTCAGCAATAGACTTTGTTTGAATCTCATCAGCTGTTGTTGAATGTCTTTCAAGTCTTTTTGATTCTTCTAAAAGTTTGTCAAAAAATCCTTGTATGATCTCAGAGATATTTGTCAAATGCTCTGTACTGTCATTAAATCTCTACATAATTGGAAAAAAAACAATGATGAACATGAAAAGAATCAACAATGCAGAACTATATCCTCAAATGAACTTTAACAACCAAATCTCTGGATGTAATAAGTGTTGATTATCAATCAAAATTTACAAGTGAAGTTCATAAGGAAACCTGACGAAGCTCTCTAGCAAAATGTGCCATTTCTCCTTGGTGGGTTGACAGAGTGCTCTGAAGTTCATCAAAAATTAAATTTGCTTCAACAGACTCTGCATCTAAAAACTGCAACAAGGAGAGGAATAAAGAAAAGATATTCAAACCACAAATACATCTATTATTTTACACGGACAGAAATCCAAATACATCAGAAGCTGAAAGCAAAACTTTCATGTCATACTTCTTTAGTGGAAATTGAGTTAGAAGAAGCCAAAGTCGAAATTTCCTCCAGAGCAGCATTAGAAGTGGCTTTATGCAGCTTCACTACATTTTGCATAGCCTCAAAGTGAGATATGTACAAGGCCTTTGAAGAATTAATTTTATTCGTCAAGTCTAAGGCAGCCTACAAGAAAAGTTATGACATTGAAGGTTTAAAACAACTAGAGAGAACCAAAGAAAAGCACAGAAATCACTAGCAGAACAAGCCAAACAAATAGAAGGGGAAAGCAGAAAATGAAATAGGAGAAGAGCCACTGGAATCCAGTAATCACCTTCTCATGTGATTCAAGAAAATTATGACAGATTTTCTCGACATGGTGGAGGTGTTCATTTTGTCGAGACACTGATGTTGCCACAGTGCTGGAAAGACTACCAAGTTGCTTTCCAAGCTCAGTTTGAAAGTTGTCCACCACTGACCGATTATCAGTGCTCAGTTTATCCTCTCTAGCTGGAAAAAATAAAACAGATAGGATGAAGTGAATAATCCTGACAAATCATGCAGCAGAAGCGATTAAATTACTTACCAATTTTTTGAAACAAGGAAGCATTCTCTTGAATTGATTTCTCTAAGTCAGCCCGTAAAACACATGCTTGGTGAGCCAGGGCATTTTCTGAAAATATCAGCTTTCAAAGTTAATACTGAATGGGAAAGCACACTTCAAAATGAATGGTCAGATAGCTATACCAGCTTTTTTTTGTTCAGAGATGATAAAATCCCGCTCCTTGAGAGTGTATAGATTTTGTCTCAACTGTTCCTCAGTGTAGGCTAGCAATTTGTTTGTTTGGTTCAATTGTTTCTGCAAGAACCCTCAACCATAAGAACTTCCTAAAAGGTTGCAAAACACGACGAAGGAATAAAAGGCTGCTAATCACCTGTGTTGCATCAAGTTTACAAGTTAAATCTGAGCACTGTTGAACCTGACAATCATGTCTACTTTGTAACTCCTCGAGTTGCTGATTTATCACAGACCAAAACAAAAGTTACTTATCACATAAGAAGTGAAATATAAAAGAACTATTCAACTAGGAGGGTTTCAGTCAAGTACAGACCTTCTGTTGGTTTTCTATGCTAACTCCCATTTGTTCAATTTGATCTGCCATTGCCTAAAAATAGAAACGGTAAAAGATTCTATATCAGAAAACTCTTGCAATAAACAAACTGAATAAATCCTAATAAAACAACAACAATACATCCAGTTAAATCCCAGGTGGTGTCTAGGGAGGAGAGTACATAGACCTTACTCCTACCTCTTGGAGGTAGAGAGATTGTTTCCGAATAAATTTGTAAAGTAAAACATAGAAATAAAGGGAACAGAGCTGTATAAGCAGATGAACCGTTGAACCTCATCAAGATAAGATCTGACGATAGAGGGCATACTAAACAGACTAAATATTTTTACTATTCATTCCTTGAAAAGTCGAAGGAAGGAATAAAGAAAAGGACAAAGCAAAAGTGCCTACTTTTCTCTCGCTCTCCTCCTGATAATATCGTTCTTTTGGTATATAAACACCATTCTTCTCACGAGCAGCATACACCTCTGGAAGAAAGCAGTTGGAACAAAGGGGAATCAGTAAAATGTTGCTCTGAACTTGTGGAAAGAAGCCTTTAAAATATCAGCAGTTGGAACAAAGGGGAATCAGTAAAATGTTGCTCTGAACTTGTGGAAAGAAGCCTTTAAAATATCTGTCTAATTATAAAGCAATGACCTCCTTTAAGCCGCTCAATTTCTCCATACAAATCCTTGATGAGGGTTGATTTCATCATTTTTTGATTCACCTACAGATTAACATCAAAAGGAATAAGATATTGAAGCAAAGAATAACTAAAACAATTATTACAGTTCAATTTATTTTAATCTTATGATGTTATCTGGAAAACAGAGTGTATTAGATAATGCATCAAGTATTGCACACACAACAAATGTCGATAAATTAAGTCTAACGAATAGAATTCAACTAAGAAGCCAAAGTGACTAGATTCACTGCCAGTAACAAATTTGCTTTTAAAAATGTCAGCTAAGTTATTCATATTCCCCAATGGCTCTTAGCTCTTTCTGGCAGGTTAAACACTTCCTGACAAACAACCTTGACAATAATCTTCTTGCAGTTATAGCAGTAAATCTGGAACATTTTGCTGTTGGGAGATCAGCATACTAAATAACTTGATTAACCAAACTCAATGCCTCTCCACTCCCAAAGGAATATAATCTAACCACCGTTGGTGTATGGTACTTCAAAACTTATACAAGCTTCAGTACTTGCTCCAGACAGCAATACGAGGGATGCTCACATGTCGCAGTATAAAACACTACAAAGATCATGGAATGCTATGGCAAAAATCATAGATTGCATACAAACAGAAGATGGAAAGCTGTTGTTATTTGAATACAAAGTGAAGTGAACATTAGACAAAGATTTTCTATATTGAAAGAGTGAGAGAACAGCATAAGGTGATTCTGCCGTGGAAATCATTTTGTTTTTTTCCAAATTTACCTCAGGCTTATTCCTTATGTTTTTTGCTCTGTGGGCATAGTCTAGTGTGCTCAGAGTCTCCTCAAGACAGTGCACAGCAGGTGACACTGTGGCAATGATACATGTTTTGGTTCGTCCTCCCAATGAATCACGCAGCAAACGTGTAAGTTTGCTATCCCTGGATTAGCATCACAAAAAATGGCATAATAAGTATACAGATCCAACAATGGATAAAGAACAACCAAACACCGTAGATACCTGTAAGGAATATGCCCAAGATGCTCAACAAGGGCATTAATCACTCGTCCAAGTGTGAGTAGACTTTTGTTTATTTCTCCAGCTTCCCTTGCACGACCCTAGGAATTAAAATTGTGAAATATTTAAAAGAACAGAATGATTTCCTATTTCACTATAAGCAATACAACAGAAAGATAGAACGCGAGGTATGAAAAGTACAACTACCTCTAAATGAGACAACAAAAAGACGAAAAAACTAAGAGTGAGGTGCCTTACAGAAAGAAGAAAAATAAATCAATTGTATATGTTTGATTAAATGAGATCAATAAATCAATTTCTAATGAGTTGATAGATGGACGAGTAAATGTGTTACCTCCCTAGCCCCAGAGCGAGAAATATTCTCTGAACCAGCCAAATCAACTAAATTCAACTTGCCACATTTTATTAGTTCTTCGCCTTCAGGGGTTGCTTCCTTGATGTGTATTGTGATGGAAAAAAGAGAATGTGACCGACTGAAACAAAATTATTACTTCTGTCATCTTGTACGCAAATGATAATATAATGACTATCAATATGAGCAAAAAAAGTATACCTTGATTGCTTATTGAGCAAGGTTTCTGCAGTCCGGCGCTTTGATGAACCCCTTTCAATTAAAGTGAATATCTCATTGGCACTTGTCACAATTTCCTCTTCAAGCCCTCTAACTAGAACTCCACCTTTCCCATCTTCCATGAGTGGCAATTGTTTCTTCTGTCTGTCTTCTAAAGCGACTTTAGACAAATCCTCAGGAGCTAACAAGTCAGTGATTTCTTCATTATACAACTCTAAGAATGTAACTTTCACACTGTATTCTGCATTTTGACTCTCTAATGTATCAAAAATTTGCTTGACGGCTCTAGGTATAACACCGGCTCCTTGTGGAAGCTCTCCGTTAGGTCTACTCTGCAATGTCATACAATCAAAGATAAGAAAAAATGTACCTAAGCAAGTTTTTAAAGTGAACAGAAGCTCAAAGTCTTCTATTCAGTACCTTGGACCTCTTGCATTCACCTTCCATAGTGTAAGTTTTCCCGGTACCAGTTTGCCCATAAGCAAAAATTGTACAATTAAATCCCTCTAAAACTTCATTGACAATGGGGATAATGGCTTGATCATAGAGGTCCCTTTGTTGTGCTGAGGGGCCAAAAACCTGTACTTTAACAACAGAGCAATCATAACAATATATAAGTAACACTTTCTGAATTACATAAAAGTATCACATTTACACATTTTAGCACTGTGAATGACATGACATTTCATAACATTATCAAATTAATTTCCATACCCAACTATGAAAAACCAAACTATCCTCTCTTTTTTCTGAAATGTCTTAGTGAAGCAAAAACTAAACTTTCTTTCCTTTCCTGCAGCAAGATATTAGCTCCAAACTAAACTAAAATGCTTAGTCACATCAGCAACCACACTAATGTTCAATTTCTAAAAAATCCAGTTCTAGTCCATGTACTTAACCAACTCAACAAAAACATTATAATAATCAAACAATCGAAACATTACCTTATCGAAAGTAAAAATCCTATCTATGTGTTTTCCAGCAATGTTCTGTGAAACAGCAACCTCTCTCTGAAACTCATTGCAAGTCACCACTTGCGGAGCATTACTCCGCAACTCATCATTACTAAACGGCCTGAAAATCAACCCAAAACACATCAAAACATCAAGAAAATCGAAGACCCAATTTCCAAACACCGTAAATTAAAAAACCCTAATCACAAAATCACAAATTTTTAATTTTTTTCACAGGTTACCTGCAACGAAGCAAAACCTGAACATTTACACCTTTCTCCTTATTCGACATCTTCAATCGTTCAACACAGGGTGAACCTATGCTTCTATTAGGTGTACTTGACTGAGCCACTACGTGTTTAGGTGTTTCTAAGCGTTTACGAGAAAAATGACGAACCGAACTTATTCTTCTCTGTTTGTAATGATATTTGTGCGAGCTACTGTGTGTTTTAGGTGTTTGTGCGTGTTTTTTTGTGGGTTTTCAGTGACTGGTAGAGAGAGAAAGAGTGTAGCCGTTTGGGTTTTGGAAAGATCTGAAAATGGAAGCGGGAGGAAGAAGAAGAAGAAGAATTTTGAAATTTGAGAGGGGCGCGTGTGGGGATTGATCTGGCCGTTGGTTTGCAGGGGATTTGATCGGACGGTGGAGATGAATTATGATTGTCTGAATTTCATATTTGTGGCTAATTTTTCAAATTTTCAAGCTCTTAATGGGCTTTTGTGGGGGCATGAGTTTATATTGGGATTGTTTGATATGCGGAAGGGCTAAATTATTCTGGAATTATAGTTTTTAGATTATTTTATGAAAAAACTACAGAAAATATCAAACTACATATTATATTAAAATAATATAGCTACACTATATTTTATTTATATTATATGGGTATATCTAATTAATAAATAGCAAAATACAATTCACACGTATAACATTTACTTTTTCCCACTTTTCACGCTTTCTCTTCCCTATTCTCACTTTTTCAGCCCTTCTTTCATTATCCCTAATTCAAATTCTTTATTCCCAAATCAATTCTATTACTCCTAAATCAACTTCATTTTCTAGTAGGATCCACAAAATCACAGACTCTTCGCCCATCAAATCCACACAATCAATGAGTTTGTTTGATTTTCGATGGTTAATTGTTGTTGAGTTTCGACATGTATCTTCTAATTCCCATTTTTTCCTCTTTTTTTCTTTGAAGGTTCTATTTAGTTTTACGTTTATGGCATATTATTAGGGTTGAAGTTGGAGGTTGTA